>JABTTQ020002257.1:0-194258 GCA_016081115.2 Rehmannia glutinosa | reverse complement strand
AACTTCAAATCATGGAAGCCTAAACCCCCAAACTTCTTTGGAATTGTCAACCTCTTCCAAGATTTCAGTGGATTTTCCTTTGTGCATTTTCTTTCTCTCCCCACCAAAAATCTGCCATAACCTTGTTCAAAGCATCACAAACACCTGCAGGCAGTCTGAAGCATGACATAACATAGATCGGTAGGGCATCAAGCACTGCCTTGATCAACACTTCTTTTTCCAGCTGTTGAAAGAAATCTGCTTTTCCAATTTTGTATTCTCGTTCTTGCAGCCTCCACAACATAGTTAAAAGTCTCTTTCTTGGATTTGCCAATCGCCATAGGAAGACCAAGTATTTACTCGAATATTGCTTTTGGATACCTCTAAAAATTTGGCATATGTTGTCTTGAACACTGTGGGGAACATTCTTACTAAAGAAGATATTAGATTTGTTCCAGTTCGCCATTTGTCCAGAAAACATTTTGTATTGCTCCAAAATCTCCATAACAATGGAGGCCTGTGTAGTAGAGGCTTCACAGAAAATTAGAGAATCGTCAGCAAATAAAAGATGAGTAATACATGGACCATTTTTACAAATTTTCAATCCTTGAAAGGCTTTTCTTCTAACAGCACTTTTTATAAGATTTGAAAAAACTTCTGACAAAATGATAAAGAGATATGGAGATAAGGGGTCCCCTTGTCTAAGTCCTCTTGACGGAGTGATAAAGCCCTTGGGGATTCCATTAATATTAAAGGAGAAAGACGAAGAAGACACGCATGTAAAGATCAATTTAAAAATTTGTTAGCAAATCCCATTTTTTCCATGACGAGTCTCAATCCCTTCCATTCCACTCTATCATAGGCTTTACGCCATGTCCAATTTGATGGCCATATAAAATTTTTTACCAGATCTATGCCTATTAAGAAAATGGATGGCTTCATGAGCAATAATGACATTATCAAGGATTTGTCTATCTTCAACAAAGGCAGATTGATTTTCACAAATGCAGTTTTGGAGGCAGATTTTCATCCTATTAGCCAAAAGCTTGGAAATGATTTTATATGTGACAGTGCAAAGACTAATCGGTCTATAATGGCTAATAGCACTTGGATTTTTACATTTAGGGATAAGGGTTACAAGAGTATGGTTAACACATTTTAGAAGTTTACCAGTTCTGAAGAAATCTTTGATGGCAGGACACAAACAAGGGCCAATATATTCCCAAAATTGTTGGAAAAAGAGAGGAGGAAAACCATCAATACCTGGGGCTTTATTGGGATTCATCTCGAAAAGAGTTTGTTTGATTTCCTCTTCCTCCACAGGCTTCAACTCCAAGTTCATCTCAAAAGTGACAGACGTCGGAATACCTTCAGGATCGAGCTCCAACCAAATGACCCTTCTGTTGTAAATAGTTTAGAGTAGAAATCCGTTATTGTAAGCTCAATTTCTTCTGGGGTCAAACAGACATTGTTATCATCATTCACCAATTTGAGAATCCTATTGTTTCTTCTTCTTTGGGTCGTAGATGCATGGAAAAATTTTGTATTTCTTTCTCCCTCTTTCAACGGAAATTCGTGAAATCTTGTAAGACCTCTCCAACCATCAAAATTAAACAAAAGAATGTGAATAATTATGCTTCTTGAAAATAAAATAATTATGACCACCTTGAAACATATTTGTTTTTATTAATTATGTATTTGATTATATTTCTTTATTTATAAAAATAACTTCTGGTTTTTAATTATTAAATAATATAACTAGTTGTGACCCATGTAATACACAAATTGTATATTTGTGAGGCCTGTTTTTGTAATGTGACACGTGCATTTTCCTATTAGTTGTATAAAATCTATCTTCCCGCATTGTAATAATTTTAACATAGCATCACAATAGCGGGGAAATACGATTCTATATAATTATGAAGACATGGGCTAAGCGCAAATAACAACTATACATATATCACAAATAAGTCAAAATACATGGATAAAAATTGATGTCCAATAGTCCGAATGCATAATTTTTAAAGCTCATTAAAAAATTTTTTGAGTAAATATATCTTATATTTTTATTTATTATGTTTACTTTTATTTTATATATGCAATATGTGTGTCAAATCAAGATCAAAAATATAATTAATTTGATATATTATCGTCAAAAACGGTTTAAAAAGCGAAAAAGTCATTAAATTTAAAAAATAACAAAAAAAAAAGAAAAATATAATAATTAATTCAATACACACAAATTTGAAAATTGATTTTATATAATTCTAATTGAGGGGCCTTAAAGGTTGACCATAAAAACTATCATTTCAATAGTAATCAATCTTTTTTTAGTGTACATATTTTAATTGCTTTTTATAGTATTGTGAAATGGGTGGGCAAAATTTGTGATACCTCTTTTTATATATAGGGATAATTACAAAAGTAAAAAACACACTGAAGTTTGAGCTAATTACAAAAAAACCAAGAGATATTTCAAAATACAAAAAAACTCTCAGGTTTGATTCTTTCTTAAAATTTAAGGGGTTAAATGTAGTTTTTATAAATATCAGGAGGTTTTGAAATATTTTTTTGCTTATGTAGGGAAAATTTATAGACGGAATCAAACCTCAAAAGGGCTTTTGTAATTTTCAGAAATCCTAGTTAATTTTTTTGTAATTAGCCCAAACCTCAGGGTTTTTTTACCCTTTATTTATATATAGATTTAATTTAATAAACTTATATGAATAACGGGCAAAACACGTGCTTTTACTAGGATTACAAAAACTTGAAACATCGTGGTTCTGACCACTATATTGCATCTCTCTATGTAAATTTCCTTGTTTAGCATGTTGTCACATATCGAATTTATCATTTCCGATTTACGGAATTATTCACAATCATAAAAATACATAAACACGCGTATATACATATACCCCAACCGAATAACATTTCTGTCGCTAGTGGACATGGTTAATCTGAATATTCAAATTGTTTCAGGTCAGGATCTTAATAATGAAGATAGAGTGCCTAATAGTAACTCTCCTAATTCACTGCCAACAACAGAGCAGCAGAGTGCACCTAATGGTCATGCAGTTGCTCCTGCAGTTGCTGGAAGGACACCTTCCACATCCTCAGTCACATGCCTGTCATGTTCGGTGAAGTTTTTCTTGTTGCTGCTCATCGCTCATATCTCATAAATTTTATAAATTAAAATGCTTTCTGTAGTTTACATGTAAATTCTGATTCCTACTTTCTTAGTCTTGCGCATTATTTTTTTTTTTTCTTGCATCGTTAGTATTCACCATCCTGCCTTCTATTTTTGGTTCTGAATTAGGATGGTGATACATAGAGTTCCATGTAGCCCTTCTTTTATTCGCTCTATCCTTTACCGCTCGTGTATTGTTGTATGTAATCGTAAACTATCTTTTTATAGGGATATATATAATTCATCAACCCTGGTCGTGTAATATATACCAGCCATTTTGACAGTCATCTCTTGCCACTAAGTCCATTTATGTTTTATCAACTCTTCATTATGTTACTTCAAATTAAGATATGGCTTTTTGGTTTTGTAATATTTCCATACTTTGTCCATGGTATCTATTTAAATGCTCGTGAGATCATAGTTGCACTTTTGCTACTTGTACGACAAAAATATTGTAAGGCTAAATTGTAATTCTAGTTTTTAGCTATAGGGGTTGGAAATAAGGGGTGGACAATAATAGTCATGATTTGCAAAAAAAATCCCATAATTTTCAAAAACTCTCGATCTCAATCATTTGGTAGCCGGAAGTTGGATAATTTAATGCTAAAATCCACGTGTCCATATTTTCGATCACGTCTTAAAACCAATTTTCTTTATGTGGATCTTTGCAAATTGAGATTTCCACATGGCTGTTAGTGCCCACACCTATAGCTACATGACTAAATGCAATTTAGCCCTATTGTATTTTTATCCATATGTTTGTGAAGAATTGTTAAAACAATGCCCTATTTGCAAGATATGACTCTTGGATCCCACATCCATATTTTCTAAGTTTGAATTTATATGGTCTACGACTCTTCCCACTTTAATAGCTAGCTTTTGTTTTCTCAAGTCACATCTGAACAACTATTGAGGATAGCTGGGAGCCAAGGAATTATTTTTCTGCTTGACAGGTACTAAATAATAATTCAAGTTGTAGATATTTTCATTTGTGTAGCAAATTTAGGAAGAATCTTGTTGACCTAACAGGCTTAGTATTGATGTGGATGTATTCTCAATTTAAGGAAGCAATTTTATTTGTTCTGTTTTACTTTTTTCCTAAACTTTATTATATATATAGCATTAGTCCAAAGTGACAGCTTATGATGTCTGATGTTTGAATTATTTTCTTAAGGTTACCCTCATGTTTTTATTATTATGTATGATCATCCTCTTATTGTAGTGGTTGATTGAAACTTTGAAAGTGCCAGCTTGAAATATCATTAATGATGGAATTGACCACCCCGATCCTTGCTATCCTTCTGTGTCTCTCTTGACAACTATTTTGAATATAAAATTTATTACTTTTAGAAAAATCACTCTTGAGGTTTCATTTATTTATAGAAGCTACCCTTCTAGGTTTTAAAATAATTATAAGCTCCTTGATATTTTCATCTTATAGATTGCCCATGATGTGGGTCGCCATCATGGAAAATGCTAATGTAAGCCAATTTGCAGTTCTAATACTATTCACAAATTCTGGCGAGATTATACGCTCTTGGGTTAATAGAGGATACAATTTTTATATTCATTACTGTGCCTTTGAGTAAATTTTCCTTTCCTTTTGTATCCTTCTCTTTTAATTAATAACCATTTGTTTGAACTGTTCTAACTCTTCCCAAATAAGATCTCATGTTCACTTCTACTCCATATTCCATATACTGGATGAATAACGTGTACAAAATGATATCATCATTCATCCTTTCGTTCATCATTTCTGCTGAATGGAATAGGGAGGTAGAATAGGAAGAAATCTCCATTCTCCAAAATATATCATAATAATAATAACATACGTAGAACTAAGTTAGAAAAAAATAGTTTGTAGGGCATAACATTTACATTCTTCACAATCTAAAACCCAAAATATATATTCCATCAGATTAGGGAGCATTTTATGCAAAGATAGTTTTTAAAAAACCCATACTGTGGCGACAAAGTTATTGAAAGGGTAAGAAAATGGAAGAATTTGGCGGGCAGTTAATTACAGTAACTAGCCACAGAGATTATTTAAACAACATATACATGCCTGTTGAGTTTTCTCAAGAAAACTCAAGTCGAGAATTAGGAAAAATTATCATTAAGCATGAACTCATAAACACAGAGCATGGATCCTATGAGATCAGTGTTTGGAGTGAAACCATAAAGACCGATTCTTGCCATTGGTGGAAATTAGACAACAAGATAGATTAAATTACATAAATAATTATTATTTAATTAAATTATTAACAGTAAGAATAATTTTGTAATAGAATATAATAGATAACAACCCATAAAAGGAAAGGTTATACAATTTATGGAAGGATCTAAATTTATTTGATTGCATCTGATTTACAACCATTCAGGAAAAATAAGGAAATCAAATTACAGCGAATGCAACCCGAAACATATTTCTCCTTCCTTCTTCGTGTTCTTCAAAATAAATGATCAATACTATATATATGCAACAACATTATATAAAACATACAATAATATTCAAAAAAGGGAGAATAGACCTTCAAGAATAGATACTCCAGGTTGAATTCTTCAAATCGTAAGAACTTGAAAAACTTTTCGGGTATGAACGAAAACAAGCAAAACTAAAAAAACTTTCAAATTTTGCTAGTTTGAATAAAAAAACGCCAACTATATTTACGGAAATAAAAATGGAAAAAATCTGTTTACAAAATCACGAGATTGGATATTACTTTTTTGTCCTCTTTAACTTATCCAAAAGATTGAAAACTTACTAGATTACCCTTCATGCTAATCAATTATTATCTAACTTCTTAAAATAAAGGAAAAAATCTGAACCATTAAAGATTATCTTCCAACTGCCAAGATTAGTCTCTACAATCTCACCCTAGCATATGGGTCCTATTTGATCCAAATTCCATAAACATAATCCACTTAAAGTAGTATCAATACAAGTCTTGCTTCCGTGATTTGCTAGCTATTTACCCCGTGCACACTTGAAGGTAGTAGGCTGCGAGTTTCCTCATTATAAAAACAATGAAAATACAAGTCCTACTCCACTACAAGAAAAAAATTCTCTTGTACTGTTCTTAAATATACAAAGCAAGATTTATTATACATTTAATAAAAAACAATATATCATGGTGTAATATAGTAACATAAAATTAGATCACCCTTGAAAAGTACTTTTCTAGAGTGGGAGATTTGGAAGGTATTGGCCTATCTATGCGGTGCACCAAGTATACCAACAAGTGAAGACAATGAGGAAAAGCAAAGCCATTATTAGGGGTAAATTGCAATTTTAGTCCTGTAACTTTGGGGTAGTTCAATTTTAGTCATTTATCTTTAAAAGTTGCGATGTGGTCTGGACAATTTTGCCCTTACGGCTAAATAGCATTTTTGGTCCTTTATCTTTCTAAAGTTAGCAATTTTATAGAGTTGACAATGGGGCGGGTCGGGCGGGTTGGCGGACACGATCCGCCCGTGCCTAGAACAGGCGGGGTGGATCGACCCGAGATTACTCATTTTAAATTAAATTAAATTAAAAAAATAAAATATATATATTTATAAAATATTATTTACAAAATTTAATATTATCAATTTATAAATATTAAATAAAATAGAAGAATACATAAAAATTATATTATAATATATATTATATATGCAAAATATATATTAAAATGTGTTTTAAAACTAAAAATTCTAGGAGGCGGGGGAGAGTACTCGCGGGGTGGAAGTGATACCTAGACAATATCTTTGCTTGTTTTACGCATTGTCTCAAGGTTTCCTATCGGCTCCTGCGAGTTCTTTTTCAACATATTGATTATTCCAATATGTTATCTTGTCTGGTCTTATTGTGCATACATCGTCAAAAATTTGACAATATCTCCTGTAGAGTATACATCTTGAACACTCGTCCGGATCCATTTTCTCGGAAAAATTCTCCTCACCAATTGTTAATTATATAAAATAATAAATATAACTTAAAGTTCTTAATAAACCTGGGGCTCACGATACTATTTTAGGCAAATCACTTAGTCAAATAAGCCAATTATGGGCATAAGGGTATTCTTGGTATTTTGAAAATATGAAATAACCCGGGGGGACCAATTTTGCAACAACTTGAAACTTACGGACCGAAATTGCTTAGGTATAGAACATATAGGACCGATTTTGCAAAAATTTCAAACTTACGGGACTAATTTTGCAAACTCAATAGTTATAGGACCGAAATTGCAAATTGCTTATAATTATAGGACCAATTTTGCAATTTTCCCCATTATTAGTATAGTAAAGACTGCATGATTGGCTTTTAAGTATTGGCACCACCCCAAGTCCCAAAAGCTAATTTATTGTTATTTTGCATGAAGAGAAATACACTCATGCTAACTTTTTAGCATGTGGTTCTTTAGGAAACCAGATTCTGCACCCAAAGACAAGGTAATAAACTTTTATTTATTTATTATTTATCCTTTCTTTTTTTGTTTTTGTGTATTAAGAAAGATATGTGCAACTGAAGCTTTAATGAACCCACAACTCTCTTTACTCGTTGAAATTAAGTAGTACTCAATTATTTTCATTTATGCAAGATTTGACCTACTACTGACTCAAATTTTCGTATATATAACTGTTGCCAATCATACAAAGCAAGAAGTGGAAGGAAATGAATGGAAAGGCGGACACAAGCCCGCTTAGAAGTGGATTCCTTCCATGAGACATGAATTTATCTTTGCTAAATGCTCAATAGGACCACTCTTTAATTGGTTAAGTATTGTAAACATAGGTTGACCAATTATCAATGTTATCTTACTTCCGAAACGTGACGTGGGATTTCAAATCCCACTAAAAACAACAGGCGGATCCAAAAATTACTTATAATGAAGGCACAAAATTAACAAAATTATAAACCCCATCAAAATAATACATGGGGTCACATTTTATTTTTACAAAGGACAAAAATACAATTATAAATACATCAAAAACTAATTAACTGGGCCATTTTTTAAGACATAATTAATATATAATTTTTAAAAATAAATAACATATAGTAAAAAAAACAAAAGAAAAAAATAGTTATGGGGGTATGTGAGCGCATAATAGGAACAATAGATTTGTCTTTGGGAAACCAACGGCTTCTTTGGGGAAGGTTAAAAGGGGTTAGTGTGGCATGCTTAGGCGCAAAGTGTACGATTCTTGTTAAACCCAAGGCTAGTTGAGACAAATATCCTGCAATTTCCATCCTTGAAAACTCTAGGGTCGGGGTTCTGGGGCCCAAGATTAGATCTGCCAAACCCGAAAAATGAAACATTAAAAGAAAGTATTGTCAACATTGCACTTATATAATATTATATGGCTAAAGCTCTTAAGGATAGTGTTGGGGTGGGACTTGGGAGTGGGGTTAGGGGGACAAGGATTGAAAACTACCTAAGGACAATTAATATTGATTGTCACTATGTAAAGCAAAAGCAGGAGTCATTGTCCATAAACCAAATAAACCTATATATATATATATAACAGCATTATTAATTAAGAAACTTCATACCTGAGACATCAATGTCTTTTGATTAATGCACTAAATTATAACTGTTAATCTTTCAATAATTGTTGTCTGAAGCTGCTGTGAGGGATAGTACATCTAGGACACGACATGATACGACATTTATTTTTTGTATTTTTTTTATTTTTGGCTAGATAGAGGTATGGTAGTAGTTTAATCATATGCCTTTGCGGATTATGTAGCAAAACATTTAGATAAAGGCCCATTATTGATTTTTTTAGTCATTTGTAATCGTATATATAATGATGTGACTACCTAAGTTTAGAAATATATCTGTATATATATAACGTTTGTCTTTTCTCGGTGAATTTTGTCAAAAAAATATTGTTACTTTTCTTTATTCATTCATTCATTTTTGGGTGCAAACATACACCATTGTTTCTGTTTTGTCATTTGGTTTTGGTGCTATTAGGAAATTAATGATTTTGTGATTTATTTTCCTATTCTTATTGATATTAGTTTTCTTAACTCTAGGTATTGGCTTGAGCACCAAATTTAGATATTTATATATATTGTACGTTTCCACAAGTTAATGACGGAGAATTTCATAAGTTTCCTAAAGTTTATCATGGTATCGAGCCAATGGTTTTTTGATCCTCAAAATAGTTTTTTTCTTCCTCTCTCCACCGTAGCCTTAGTTTTGGTGCACCTCTTCTCCGCCGACTACGATCTTGTCTCCTCCAAAGCGCACGCTCAAAATCGATGCGACAACACTTTAGTTTGTTTGTTCACTTAGTTTGTTTTGGGTTGGTATTTCAACTTTTCTCTCATGGCCAACGGTGGGAACGGTAAGAAATTGCAAGTCATCTATGATACTTCTTCTTCTATATATTGTTTGCAACCTTCAGAAGACCCTAGTAATTCTCTCACTAAATACTTGTTGCATGGAGAAAATTATAATGTTCCATTATTAATGCATTAGAAGAGAGATACAAATATGAGTTTATTAATGATGAAATTATTAAACCCGCGGATGAGAAATATGCTGATTTTGTTGCTTCGAAGGCCAATAATTCCACTATATGTTCATGGTTGTTTAATTCTGTTGATGAACCTATTCAACCTAGTGTTGTTGGACATAAAATTGCTAAAGAGATGTGACTAGATTTAAAGGAGTGTTATTCCATCACCAATGGCCCTAGTCTTAATCTCAAGTTTACCAGGTTTCGCGATTTAGATATCGGCTTTTCCGCTCGTCCAGAGCCCCGTCTACACTATCTGCATCTCTCGCCAATTCCGCGAGACAGGGGGAGCAATTCGGAGCCAGCCACTCTGAATTCTCCTCTGATTGTTTGTCTGTGAGTCCTTGTCTACTGTAGGTCGCACAACTGATGCACATCCAGCTGTGTCTTCGCATGTCCCATGTGTACGTCTATTTGGCAATGAGAGTGCCCCTTCACCCTCCTTGTTTGTGACTCCAGTTCAGTCTAGCGAGCCCCACTCGTCTATGGCTCCTGCTGATGAGCTACTGGCACATCGTCCACGATGTTCTTCGGCATATCTTTCTGATTATATTTGCCACTCGGCTTGTACTACACACCCTATCTCCGCCTCAATCGAGTCATCGTCCTCATCAAATACGCAGATCTATCGCTCATTATGTCACTTATGATAACTTTGATGTTGATCATAGAAAATTTGCTGCTATTGTTAGTACTAATGTTGAGCCCATGTCATTCAAAGCGGCAATACAACATGATCGATGGCGTAAGGCCATGCAACAAGAGATTAATGCTCTTGAGAAGAATCACACATGTGAGATTCTTTGTAACAAAATTTTTATTGTCTCGCAAATTAACAAAGAAGAAAAATAGTACAAATTGAATTAATTTGAATCAAATGAAAAATATGGTTACAATCTCTATTTCTCCTCTGATTCTTTTCTTCAAGGATATAGTATATAGAATTTGATAATTCAGAGATGAACTCTTCAACTTGATCTTCTCCAAATTTGAACTTGACTTTGAATAACGTTAAATTTGAGGGCTCGAAAGCTTATTCCCGAATCAAACGACGAGTGGACTCTGCTATGAACGCCTTAAATTTCGCCTTGAACACCGTGGATCTCCTTGAATATGTTCTTCTTGCCTTGAGAGAATTTCCTCCACCGCCTTCTTGCTTGGATTTCTTCTCTTTGAATTGTGATTTAATTCCTTGAGAATGACCTCTATTTATACTTGTAGGAGAGGGTTTTTTGGATAACTGATATGGTGAAGACTTCGATTTGATTGGTCCTTCAAGATTTAACATATCTCTTTAATCACAAATTGTGATAATTATCAAAAGAGGTAATATTTATGAAGATAAATCTTGATCTATAAGAATTTGATATTTGGCAATCTTTAATTGGCCAATAAATTTTACATGTCTACAAATGCCCCCTCGAGACTTGTTCGCATGCATTTGTTTCAACGAATGCTAAAATGAACGAGTCTCGAATTCTTTCATCCGATGATTTACTCATAATATTTCGCTTGACTTGGAACATAAAGATAGTTTAAACTCATATCAAGGAGTTCTAGAATTCATAGATAGTTTATTCTCATATCAAGGAGTCTTCATTTGAACTTGGGATATATTGATAGTTTATACTCATATCAAGGAGTACACATTTGAACTTGGGATATATTGATAGTTTACACTCGTATCAAGGAGTTTTATTTTGAATTTGAGATATATTGATAGTTTATACTCATACCAAGGAGTAGACATTTGAACTTGGGATATATTGATAGTTTATACTCGTATCAAGGAGTAGACATTTGAACTTGGGATATATTGATAGTTTACACCCTTATCAAGGAGTTTTATTTTGAATTTGAGATATATTGATAGTTTATACTCATACCAAGGAGTAGACATTTGAACTTGTGATATATTGATAGTTTATACTCATACCAAGGAGTCTTGATTTGGATTTGGGATATATTGATAGTTTATACTCGTATCAAGGAGTATTCATTTGAATTGAGGCATATTGATAGGTTATACTCGTATCGAGGAGTAATTATTTGAATTGAGACATATTGATAGTTTATACTCATATCAAGGAGTTGACATTTGAACTTGTGATATATTGATAGTTTATAGTCATACCAAGGAGTCTTGATTTGGATTTGGGATATATTGATAGTTTATACTCATATCAAGGAGTATTCATTTGAATTAGGACATATTGATAGTTTATACTCGTATCAAGGAGTAATCATTTGAATTGAGACATATTGATAGTTTATATTCGTATCAAGGAGTATTATTTGAACTTGAGATAGTGACCTTTTATACTCATGTCAAGGAGTTTTCTTGATAGTTTAGGCTCTTATCAAGAAGCATTTGAACATAGTTTAATTTGTCAACTTCAGATGGTTTATGCTCGCATCTAGGAGCGTTGAGAAGTTGAATATGGCTCAACTTCTTCTTCTTCTTCTTCATCATCATCATCACCGACATCACTTGGGCCTTCTTATGGTCAAAGTTCAAACTTATCTCAATGGCATGTGCTTGAGTTGCTAACTCTTCAAAAGTTTTTGGCTTAATTCCTTGAAGTATGTAGCATAGGCTCCAATGCATTCCTCGGATGCACATTTCAATTGTTGAGGCCTCTGACAATTGATCTTTGCAGTTGAGGCTTAAGTCCCTCCAACGATTTATGTAGTCAATGATAGACTCTTCCTTCCACTGGCGTGAATTTGTGAGTTCGATCATGCGACGACAGCATGTGCTATGGAACTCTCATTCCAATTGCTCCAAACTATCGCTTGAATTTGCCCCCAAGTCGGTGTACCAATCAAAGGCACTTCCCTTCAAGGATCGAGGCAATTGCTTCACTAAGTGATCTCCATAAGTTCGAAGATCATTGCGTTTCAATGAAGTGAGCCACATGTTTCTTTGGATTGCCCTTACCATCAAATTGTTGAAACTTCGGGGTTGATAACCGACAAACATCTTCAAATTGTCAATTCTCCGAGTGTACGGCTTGGCGTAAGTCAAAGACGATTTGGAACTTCCATCAAGCTTATTTTTGATAGTCCCCATAATGAATTCCTTGAGTTGGTCAACTGGAATCGAGCCATCGAGATGAGACTTGCAACTCCATTGCGGGAGACTCCACTTTTTGTTTGATTGTTGCCTCATGGATGTCTCGACTTCATCATGTGCTTCGACTTGTTTGCCCATCATATGACTTGTATCAACATTATCTACTTTTTTCATCAACTTCATGATTTGGGAATCTCGACCTTGAACATGTTTTGTGAGTCCTTCTACAACCCTCATCAAACTTGCAAGTTGATCTTCGAGTGAAGTAGTTTGGACCACCATGACTGCTGCAGTTTCAAAGCTTGAGTTTGTAGAAGGTTCATGCATACATATTGGATCTAGCAACTTTTTCTTTGCGGCTCGAGTTTTGATTTGCCTCCAACTTGAGTGAAAATCCATTGGCAATGTCGAACCACCTTGTGTCCATGCCCCCTTGTTTGTTGGAGGAGTAACTTCATGGTTCGATGACTTGCCATCTTCCCTTGCCCCTTTATGATTGTATATTGGAGAAGTGGCTTCATAGTTCGGCATTGAATGGTTAATATTTGTGGACTTGGAATGGTTGGCCATCTTCATTGATATATGAACTTGGTTTGAAGAGAAGAGATGAGAGGTAGAGCTTGTCCCACTGGGCGTGCCAAAATTTGCAACACAAATTTTTATTGTCTGCAAATTAACAAACAAGAAAAAATAGTACAAATTGAATTAATTTCAAATCAAATGAAAAATATGGTTTACAATCTCTATTTCTCCTCTGATTCTTTTCTTCAAGTATATAGTATCTAGAATTTGATAATTCGGAGATGAACTCTTCAACTTGATCTTCTCCAAATTTGAACTTGACTTTGAATAACGTTAATTTGAGGGCTCGAAAGCTTATTCCCGAATCAAACGCCATGATTTGAGTAGACTCCGCTATGAACGCCTTGAATTTCGCCTTGAACATCGTGGATCTCCTTGAATATGTTCTTTTTGCCTTAAGAGAATTTCCTCCACCGCCTTCTTGCTTGGATTTCTTCTCTTTGAATTGTGATTTAATTCCTTGAGAATGACCCCTATTTATACTTGTAGGAGAGGGGTTTTTGGATAACTGATATGGTGAAGACTTCGATTTGATTGGTCCTTCAAGATTTAACATTATCTCTTTAATACAAATTGTGATAATTATCAAAAGAGGTATATTTATCAAGATAAATCTTGATCTATAAGAATTTGACATTTGACAATCTTTAATTGGACAATAAATTTTACATGTCTACAATTACTTCTCTTCCACCGAGAAAGAAGCCAATCAGTTGCCAATGGGTGTACAAGATAAAATACAAGTCGATGGGTCTATTGAACGAGATAAGGCACTATTGGTGGTTCTTGTTAATCACAAACAGGAAGGCGAAGATTTTACTGATACTTTCGGACCAGTGGTTAAGATGGTTAGTGTACGTAGATTTAGTGTACATAGATTTCTTGTTGTTGTTGTAGCCAAGAAATGAGAGGTTCACCAGTTAGATGTGAACAACACCTTTCTACATGGTGATTTGCAGGAAGAGGTCTACATGAAACTTCCTCCAGGTTTTTCTTCTTTGTCCCCCAATAAGGTGTGCAAGTTACGTAAGTCTTTATATGGCTTGATATAATCCCTCGAAATTGGTTTGCTAAACTTACTTCTTCTCTTTGTAAGTATGGTTTCCAACAATCTCATGTCGATCACACTTTGTTTACTTATCGGAAAGGGAAGGATATTTTTATCTTTATTGGTGTATGTGGATGACATATTTGTTGCACGAAACAATCTGACTCTTTGTACATCATTTAAACGGTATCTTGATGATTGTTTTCAGTTGAAAGATCTAGGCCCGTTGAAGTATTTTCTCGGCATTAAGTGTGTTCGTTCTTCGGAAGGAATTTTTTTGAATCAACGAGTATGCATTAGATATTCTTCATGGGCGGTTCTTCTTGCTTCCAAGCCAGTCGAGTCTCCTTTGCCACAAAATCACCACCTTGCTTTGTCCACTAGCGATTTTTACGTAGACCTTGGTTGGGCGCTTGATTTATCTCACTATTACTCTACCCGATCTCTCCATGCGGTGCATATTGTTGAGTGTGAGTTTTGCATGTATTTTAGGGCATATTTATGGCTATAATTGTTTATAAACATGCAATAACGTGTATGAAATGGTATATATTCGCTTTTTGTGGAAAAGATATTATGCTTGCTTGTTTTGTAGGAATTTAACGATATTTGGAGTGATTTTGTGACAAATACGAGCATTGCTACCTAGAATCATCAAGAATCGGCGATTACACCCAATTGGAAACCAACTATATGGAGTCTAGAGTCATAGTGATGAGTCTTGTGGCAAAAGAAGCATGGATTATCAAACAACAAAGAGATTTATCTCAAGGAACATCCAAACGCGTATGGAATTTCCAAAGACCTTTGGCGGGGTTTAGTATTTTGGTCATAACTCTCTTTACAAAATTGATATTGAGCTGATTCAAGTGGATATGGAAAGCTAAAAGAGAGGGCTACAACTCTTAGGAAGACCCCTAAACAAATTTGGACGTTTGGGTGGCGCACGGGTAACCGTGCGTGGACGCACGACCGTGTGCGCCCTACGAGAGACTGGATGTTTTCTACGGGATGGCGCACGGGTAGCCCATGCGCCAACGCACGACGACCGTGCGTTCTTGTAGAAAACTCCAAAAATGACAAAATTGACCTAAGCTTCTAAAAGGGTATAAATACCACTTTTTGGGCGCACACCGAGAGGAGGAAAGGTTTGGAAAAGACCCGAGAACACAAGAAATAGCTCAACTTCATCAAGGAAGAATCAAGAGAAGAATCGGGTCGAATCGGAGCTTGAGGATTGAAGATAAATCGAGATATTATCCATTTCCCTAAGTTTTCTCATTCTTTGTGCTTTAATCTTTCATTTTAGCTTGTCATGAATATGAACAATTTGTCTATGAGTTGTTTATTTGTAATGAGTAACTAAACATCTTGTGATTTTCAGGTTTTGGTAGTAGATTAATTGAACTCTTGTTGAATGTTTTAATCTTGGTTGAAGTTATTATCTTGAAGCCTATTTGAGTACTTTGTTCTTATTCTTGTTTTATCACTTGGCCAATGATTTAACTTGTTTGATATATTGATTCATAATTCGAGAGATGAGCTTCATATTAGATCTTGAGTACTTGACATGAATATTTGCATAATCGAGAGGTTTGTGAATATTTGTGAGGATATTTGATCTTTTGTGCATTTGGGAGTTGTGTATCTTATGTTGAGTAGAGATGCTAGCATAGATATTTTAATCTACACTTTATATACATCTCGAGAGGGAGGATAAAATACCGTTGTGATCGTCTTATAGGCGTATTGATAATAACTTTGGCTTTGATTAAATCGGACAACAAGAGGAATATTAATTGAAACCATAATCCGGGAATCCATTTCATTCTCTTGATAATTCCATTATTCTTAGTATCTTGTATTCTTGTGGTTATTCTTGTCTTTACCTCCACAACAATCATCAAATTAAGATCGTCTAAATAAAAATAAAACTATTTTGGTTCAATACTTAGCGCACTAATTTATTAGTCTCCGTGGATACGACCTTGCTTACCCTATTCTATAAACTACACCGTACACTTGCGGTGAAGCTAAAAATAAGGCGAACACATATCTTGTCTCAGTTCATGCAGTCTCCACGGCAGGATCATTTTGATGCTGCATTCGGGTTCTACGATATATTAAAACGTACGCATTCAGGTTAGGTTTGTTTTTACGAGCTGATAGTGATCTGTAGTTGTATGCCTACTGTGATTCTGATTGGGCTAGTTGTCCTATTGGTTATTTTGTGTTCTTTGGGCAACTCTCCTATTTCATGGAAGACCAAGAAGCAATCTCCTGTATCTCGTTCCTCGGTCGAAGCCGAATACCGTGCCATGGCGCATGCTTGCGCCAAAGTGAAGCGACTTAAGGTTCTTCTTGCAGCTCTTGGTGTTCAACATCGACAACCGATTTGTCTCTTTTGTGATAGTCAAGCAGCTATCCATATTGCTGCTAATCCAGTTTTCCACGAGCGTTATAAGCATATGGAGATCGATTGCCATTTTCTTCGTGAGTTGCTTTTGCGCGGGGTCATAGCTACGATTACGTTCGTACCAAGTTCCAGTTAATTGGCGGATTTATTTACTAAGGCACTTGGTATTCCAGCTTTCTCCCTTCTGTTATCAAAGTTGGGCATTCGTGATCTACACGCTCCCACTTGAGGGGGAGTATGATTTGGTGATTTGTTTTATTAGGAAATTAGTGATTTAGTGATTTATTTTCCTATTCTTGTCGATATTAGTTTCCTTAACTCTAGGTGTTGGCTTGAGCTTCAAGTCTAGATATTAGTATATATTGTACACGTTTTCGCAAGTTAATGACAGAGAATTTCATAAGTTTTCCTAAAGTTTATCATGTGAAAAACTTGTGTACTTCTTTTCTTTAATTGTGACTCGGATCAATTTTTGAGCAAGACTTTGCCTTTTCGAAAGAAACTGTTGTTACTGGGAATTGATTTGTTTTGTCGAAATAAATTGATTATTTGCACAATTTCAATTTTTATATATACAGTATAATATTTATCCTGGCCTAATGTTTTGAATTTGTATTCGCATTATGTTTGGCTCTGCAGTTCAAATCTATTTTAAAATTATTTGTATTGTGGCAATGTTGGAGCTTTTCAAAAATGCAGAAAAAGATGATTTTTTTTTTGAAACCAGAATGTGAGACCATATACATATACATTTATGATTTATGTATATGGTCATGGACACAAACAAAATAAATTATAAAAGCAGTTACTGACCTATTCTGATAGTGGTGCCCATGAAATGCTCATTAAACAAAATAATTCTTTTAGAAAATATCAACAATTAAATCAGTCTATTAATGAACCTCAATTTAAATTGTTAGAACAAGATCGAAGCCGTCGGCATCATTAAAAAGAATTCATAAAAAATAATAAAATTAAGGAAACAATTAATAATATGGAATATTTTAAATCATGGCCTAAATTAGGGACAATTAACCTGGATCAAGGAGCATGGAAGCTTCATACTGTGTGTGCATGGAGAAGCAACTCTTAACAATATAACAATTGATGCCAGTTTTCTTCCAGCTATGTCCCCAGCCAAACACGTCTTTGTCATTTATTATTATTATTGTGGTTGTTGTTGAATTTCTTAATTGACCAACCTTCAATTTAATTCAACAGAGGCAGCTTTTTTTTTTTTTTTTTTTTTGAGCTTTGATTAGCATTAGATGGTGCCTTAATTCACAGGGTTTCTTTTTAATTTTTTTTTTTCAGGAGGCCTTAATTCACAGGGTGGTATCTAGGCTAATTTAACATAATATGTCAAATGCCAGACAAACTTACAGGGTATTATCAATGCTAATGTCTTGGTGAATGGATGAAGGGCGTATGTGTCCATTATTTATATGGATAAATGATAAGTTTAATCTTATAAGTAGCGTGACACTTGTTATCGTCACCAAGTGTAGACACAAGGTGTCACATCTACAAGCCAACTTATAGTTGAGGTGTATTTAGAGTGCCGTTAAAAAACCAAGCGTAGGCATTAATAAGATTAGCACCTTTAGTGTAGGTGTTATCAACGCCTACAACAAAGATATTATTATTTTTAATGATTTTACTAGACACTGATTTGATTGACGCCTACTCTCTTATTTAATTCTTCCGCTCCTTCTTCTTCCCCACACCATTTATTTTGCCTAATTTAACCGATAATTGCAAACACCCTTTTTTCAATGGATATATATTTATCTTTTTCTTTTTTTAAAATTTAATAACTTTTTTTATTATTTTTGATTCAATTTTTACGTATAATATATCAAATTAATTATTTTTTGTCGATCTCCACTTTGATACTCATATTGCATATATAAAATAAAAATATATAACTGTTTGTTATTTTAAATGTATACTAACTAATTTTGTGATGATGTATTGAGTATTGTGTGTGTGTGTGTACGAGGATAAATGTTGAATTATTTGACTAATTTAATAGATAAATGCAAACACTTATAAAAGTTACACTTTTGGGGTGTTGCCAAATACAGAGAGATTTGGTCCTCACTTCTTTTATTTTTGGAAATTGATATTTTAAATGAGAAATTTTCAGATTTTTGGTCATATCAACAATTTATTCTTTTTTTGAGTAATTATACTTTTATTTTATATATACAATATGGGTGTCAAACAGAAGATCATAAAAGACAATTAATATAATATAT
This sequence comes from Rehmannia glutinosa, assembly GCA_016081115.2. Taxonomy (NCBI): domain Eukaryota; kingdom Viridiplantae; phylum Streptophyta; class Magnoliopsida; order Lamiales; family Orobanchaceae; genus Rehmannia; species Rehmannia glutinosa. Next base: position 175,199 of record JABTTQ020002257.1, on the reverse strand, counting down.
TATACGTAAAAAATGGATCAAAAATGAAAAAATATTGTTTAGAAAAAATACCAATATATATCTGTTAAAGATTACAAATAGGTGTAGGCGCTGCTTTGGCCAACGCCTACTAAAAAAAATAAAAATAAAAATTGGTGATTAGTGCCTACTCTAAAGACGCTAATATCACTTTACCACCTTATACTCTCAATTAGTATCACTTTACCCCCTTATACTTTTATAATATTATTTTGTATCCATATAATCAAAAAAATGACCATTTTATCCTTACATATTAGTTTTAGTCAAATAGCGAATCATCTTAAAAGTATTTAATATTAATTAACTTGTACTTATTTAATATTAATAAATTTGGACTATATAATATATATCAAATACATTCTTATTAAAGATGTGAAATATTATTAACAATTATTTAATTTTTAATTGAATAAAAAAACTATGTTAAATAGAAATATATTAGTTTTAGTGGTTAGACTTTTTAATAAAAAATTGAATATTCTTACATTAACATGATATATATTTTTAAATTATTTTAGTATCATTCATTTATAACGAGAAACTCAACTAATAGTTTACCTTTACAAAATATTATCTACAATATAATACACAATTTTAGATTTATGATGAAAAAACTAATTATGAAAAAATATATTAGTTAACGGAATATAACCTACAATATAGTTATTTAATAGAAATTGTATCAAATTTAATAAATAGCAAAAAATATTCAAAAAAATAAACTTATGTGAGTTTAGTGCCATTACATAAATTTAAAATAATTCTAGGGACAATTAGGTAATTTAATAAAGAAATAGGTGGATAAGATGGTATTTTAATAGAATAAGGGGCTAAAGTGAATTAAGAGTACAAGGGAGTAAAATGATATTCAATGAAAGTATAGAGGGGTTAAGTGAGATTTACCCTTTTTTTAAAGGATAAATTATATATATAATTGAATTTTACTCAATTACATAAAAAAATCAATTCCATTAAAAATTATAAAACTAATATACCCTAGGAATCATATGGAGAATACAAAACTACAAAAACTACAAAATATGAGTAAAAGAACAAAAGATAGTATAAAAACAAAATATAAGAATAAAATATCATATATAAATAAATAAAAAGTACAGTTTTTATTCAGTCCGATTAACACAAGCTAAAAATTAAAACCGAGTTGGAAACTAAAATTTTGATATTGATGATTAATCGAATTTATAAACACCCTTAATATCTAGAGTATTAAATGCATATTGGATTATCATTAACTTTTAGTTTCTTTTTCTGTTTTTATTGAAAAATAATCTTCTTATATGATTTTTTTTTCCTTTTTGAAGCATTTTACAGTGCATATAGAAAGACCAGAAAATAACTAAAGTCTAAAGAAGAAACATATGAACATACCATGTCCTAGCAAGATTGAAGTTTTAAACGCGCTTTAAAGGGTTGGCAAAAAGTGAACTAATTTCGCTCCATCCTAATCAAAAACGCTCCTCTGGACCCGAAAAAAACGCTAATTAGAGCCCACAACCGAAAGAAGAAAACTCTCAGAATCCAACATACCTTACAAAGTTACAATCCACCAACTCCATATATTCCTACCGTTGGATTTAATCAGGCTCTTACGATCGAACCACGTGTCATCACTTTTGTCTCGAAACGTGGCCGCTACTCCCTCTATTATTGGTGGTTGTATTTTGTTTATGGTGCAGCCGCTTAGCATTATTTTATGAACCCATCTTTTGTTTCCAACTTTCAATCACGTCGCTTTATTAAGCTCATAAGTCATATTGCAAATTTTACTACTTTCTCTCATACTTATCGCCATGTATACATTTTAGATAAAAATAATGTACGAAACGATTTATGATTTCATAAGAATTTCAACTCAAACTAAAACTCTTAAAAAAATCTATACTTTTCATATTTTGTAGGATTAGTTCCATGAACCCAAGTACGAATATGACGGTCTCATGACAAATTCTACATTTTATGATACAAATTTAAATATTTATCATAATATATGTTATGTAATAAAAGTCATAAAAGAATTTGTAATAGAAAATTCTTGTGGTTATGGCTTAATAGACATCACACTAGGTAGATTAGTAAACTCCGGTTTGACAATACTGTAATGACAAATTTAATATTTGAATAATTGTTGTGTTTTAATGTGAACAATGAATAATTATAAATACTACTTTGAAGTTTAGCTTACTTATAAAAAAACTAGTTTATTTTCAAAATTCAAAATATCCTCATAGGTCATAGTGCTTGCCCACTATTTTTTAAACAAGAGAAAAAAGGGTACCTTCCAGTCTTCCTTAGGTGCATGCATTTAATTTGTTACAAAACTTTTACCTTTTGACACTAAAAACTTAATTTGCGTTATTTTATTTTCCCCAACTTTCTGTCATTTTCATCCACATTAAGTAGTAAAAAGCTTTTTATATTTTACAAATACATTAGATTTAAAAGTATAATCATACACCTAAAAAGTTAAATTAATCCCCAATTTTGGAAGTTGTGTATCTTGAGAAGGCCCACACCTTTTCCTTTGAGCTGTTTGGACCCTGTAGCAGAAAAATGTCTATATAAACAAGTAGGCTGTTTGAAGACTGATTTCAAAACAAAAGGAATCCATTTTCTTTAAGTTTCTTCCAAACTCTACGTAACTTCTCCTCAATTTCAAATTGCTAGAATAGTACTCCTTTTCCTTTTATTTTTAAGTTTTAAAAATTTGAAGAAGCTTATAATTAATTACTTTTGTGGAAATTAATTAAGTGATTTCCCATATATAAAAAAAAAAAAGGAAATTAGAAGTATGGGTGTGGGAGGAACTTTAGAGTACATTTCAGAACTAATGAGCAGTGGACACAAAACATAAGAAGAAGAAGCAGTTCCAAACTGTAAATCTAAAGGTCAGAATGGATTGTGATGGCTGTGAGCTTAAAGTCAAGAATGCCTTGTCTTCTTTAACTGGTAAGTATAAACATATATATATATATATATATATATATATGTGTGTGTGTGTGTGTGTGTTCATTATTTTTTCCAAAGTTGAAACTCCCAAACACCTGAAATTATGTTGCAGTTTAACTAATATTTATATTTTGCTGAATTATGAAGTATATACTAAAACAAAGTGATTAAAAATGATAGGATGTGTTCTTGCATTCTTTGGTAATTAATTTTTTTTGGCTTATATTACAGATTTAAAAATTTATTGTTTGTTCTTTTGTTACAAGGAAAGATCCCATTTTCCGAAATGAAACTTACATTTTAATTACTATTTTAAGAGCACCTCATGATAAATTTACCTATTATATATGGCACATTAATTAAATTATAAACTCTTTATTTCTTCAACTTACATTCATTATAAAACATTTTCTCAATGACATTTACAAATTAATTTTTTTATCGAAATTCTTCGTTTGCCACTGCATATCGTTGCTGCCTAATGCCAAACAAAAGGATTCTTCCAACATCAATTTTTTTAACTAAATATTATTAGAAATGAGCCTCAATAAATGTTGATACTTTACCATAAAATAGTATTAGGCTATTAGCCGCAATAACAATATGAGAAACATCAGCAGTAATTGTATTCTTTTTATCGGTACAAATCCTGGAAGGGGAGAGAAGTGTGAATCGAACCCACCCAGACAAATGTGTACTGCTATAATAAATGTAAAATGTGAGTAAATTAAATTACAATTTCAAATTGCTTTTGGGATAACTTGCTAAAATGGTAAAAATTGAAGTGTGAAGTGCTCCTGTTGTAAATTACATCTCTAATTTGAAACTCTGACTGTCACTTTAATTCATGAAGTAATTAACTAATTAAAGAGCAATAATATATATTTGATGAATAATAATATGTGCAGGAGTGAAATCAGTGGAGATAAACAGAAAAACAGCAGAAGGTAACAGTAACAGGATACATAGAGCAAAGCAAGGTATTGAAGAAGGCAAAATCAACTGGGAAAAAGGCTGAAATATGGCCATATGTGCCTTACAACTTGGTGGCTCATCCCTATGCTCTCAGTCTTATGACAAAAAAGCACCACCTGGCTTTGTCAGAAAAGTAGACAATCCTCCAACTTCTTCTACAGTTTCCAAGTTTGATCAGGACCCTACATTGAGATGTTCAGTGATGACAATCCAAATGCCTGCTCTATCATGTAATAATGATATAAAAATCAAGTATCATTAATTTTAGTACTACTACTACAAATTACTAAATAATTAAGTAGATTTACACAGATGATGTTTTGTGTCTGTTGTAATAATGTAGGGTTTATGTTTTTGGTTTTTCTATCTTTTGTTTTGTTTTCTAATTAAAATTTCTGTTTTGGTCTTTTTGTAATATGGATGCATGGTTTTTGGGAATATATTTTAGATTCTATAATTTTTGAATAAATGTAAATATTATTAAAAAAAGAATGTAGTCATATAAAACCAAGAAAATGGCCTTTCTAAAAAAGGGTCTCATTAAAACCTATCAAAGTAAAACCCGAAAAACCTTTGATAGGAAAAAGAGGGACTCTATAAAGAACAAATGAGAAATAACTTAAAATCGCAATCGAAATGATGGACGTTTATTTCTAGATGATTTTCGAATGACATTGTCATGTGTTTTTTTTTTTTTCACGCGTCTTGAGTATCCTCCTAATGGCCGATGTATCTGTGAATATCGCCCAGGATCCTCCAACCACAATTGCCGGCGTTCGCAACCTTCCGACGAATCACTGAGTGAAAGACAATCGGATTGATTGAAGAGTCGCCTAACTTGGTCTTTAAAATTTCAAATTTGTCTCAGACAACTTGATCGCTTCATCCGCCTATCGACTAACGTTCCAAGGCGACGTACCAACCCCTCGGAAGGATCATTGGAGCTAAGGACATAATCATTAAGAGAGGAAGACTATTTGAAACTATTTTCATTCCACGTTACAAATTAGTATGTCCATGTTCATCCAAATTTGTTGCTTTGCGGTTGATAAGGAAACATGGCTATGCCTGTGTTTGTTAAGTATTATCTTCCTGGCCATAATCCGATTCTCATTATCGATTTGTGCTCCAAATTCGTATTATCACATACCACATCAAAAGAATTCTTAGTATGAATACGTGAAGAAGAAGGTTCACTCCTCCTTAAGACGACTGACGGCAATTACTTTGCAACCAAGTTTCGGTTCAACCTCCTTCCCCCTGAGTCGGAACACGATCTCGAGCGGTGAACGTCCCACGAATCGGACTTTTTTTCCTTGCGCCCAACGTCATCCTTCTTTTGTACCTCCTTAGATTTGACACGTGTGACGTTTTGATCTAGTGCCTAACTGAGGCAGTTGACACAAAATTCAGCAAGTTTTCAGCTAAGTGAAACAAAAGAAACGGAGTGTCTACCGTTCCACCATAACAAACTCCTGAAGAGGATTATTTAGATCAAGTTCGACTCAACGCGAACAAACGCCCCACCTCACCGGGACAACGAACATCCATCAATTTGAATAGGAGTACCAATCGCTACTAAAGAATCTTCGTGATCAAAGAATGATGCCATATTCATACTTAATTCATAAATACGCACCCAAACTTGTGTCACCGAAGTATTAATATGATAAGGATTGAAATCGAATCAATTAGTAATATGAATGGTACCTCGATTCAAGTTCCATGAAATCTTAGAAAAAACACGATTACGGTCATCGAATTAAGTGAGCTGCCAAAGAGTTGAAATACCCTCGCCAGGAACGAAGCCTTGACCCAATGCAGATTTTCCAAGAAACCTTGGTCAACTTGGACTTGAGCTTCAATCAAAGCGGTTTAGCACCTTTGGCAGTTCAAGCAATAGCTCTATCAAAATTTACGTAGTTATCATTATCGTTGATGATAAATGTCATAAATCCGTCGTAATAGAAAATAAATCTCACTTCTTAATTGAATGAGAATCATGTAAGCCAGGGCTTTTTAGTGTTTAAGTAAAAGTTGGAATCTTTCCGCATCGTTGAATCTTGGAGAAGTCTTGAACGATAAACATGCAGATTTTTCGTGGGTTTTGAATCCCGAAAGTGGAACACTTGTGGCCGCAGGAGTCGAGGATATAGCGAGAATCTTTGGGAGGACCGTTGTTGGCGAGGATTAACTCGAGAAGGACCCGCGATGTCGCCGTGTGGAGGACATTTGGGAAGGGCCCTTTGGAGAAGTTGTAACAGCGTTTTGGGGGGCCGTGGGCGTGTGCCCAAAGGAGAGGCAACTCAACTTGCGTGGAAACACGAGGAGGATGTCCCTTGATAGAGAGCAATCTCTATGTGAAGGGTTGAAGAAATTTAGGAAGAGATCAATTTATCATTAACCTGCAAGGCGTGGAAAAACCCAATCCTCATCATCGAAAGTTGTGGCAAGGAGGATTTTAGGCTGCTATAATCAAGAGATTGTTATTGATTGATTCTTGTCATGCATTTAATTTTTCACATTGGAAAATTTGTTGATTGATTTTATTAAAACACTGCTTTGTTAGCCGTTCGATGAATGACATGCAATGGTGGAGCTAAAAAAGGGGCATATTGGGCTTGAAGCTATTTTGTTTTTAAAAATTAATATTGTTCAAATTAAAATAAATTAAGTTAGAATTTATATAATTTTTTTCGTTTTCTTTCAGCACACCCAACTTTTGTGTATTTTGCCTCAATTGCCACGAACCATTTAATCAAATCAACTCTTAATGTCTTGAATTTTCTCAAGAATTGGAGGGCCTCCGCTCATCCTTAGTTAGCACCAAACTACCATTTGTACTACATTTCCAGTGACTGATTTCACTTGTTGGGAATTGGTTAGAGCTCAATAGGCGAATTTTAAAAGATTTAATTTGTAGCTTCTTCCCAAACAAGTTTGAAAATATCAAAGTTAAATTAAAGTTGGCTGATTTGACATTTTGAGCTAACTAATTGAATGGCATACATTTGACATATGGAAAAGCCGAAAAGGTTTGTTTGAGACTGTTTTGCATCCGACTGGTTGTCATCTTATATTTGGATCTCCAAATTTAACTTGAACATCTAAATTCAGGTCAACACCAGCAAAAACATCTCTAAACGAGAATGATATATAAAATCTTGGGATAATTACAAAAACACCCTTGAGGTTTGGGCTAATTTCAAAAAACCCTGAGATGTTTCAAAATTACAAAAAAGCCCATCATGTTTGATTATGTGTTAAATTTAAGGGGGTAACTATAGTATTTTTATAAGTATCGGGGGGTTTTTGATATGTTTTTTCTTATGAAGGAGAAATGTGAGATGGAATCAAACGCCGAGGGTTTTTGTAATTTTCGAAAATCTCTGGATTTTTTTGTAATTAGCCCAAATCTCAGGGCTGTTTTTTGTAATTATCCCTAGAATCTTTAAGATACTAAGCAATTGAATATTGAACCCTAATAGATTTGCAAAGAACGAGCTATACCTCAGAGGCCCAGAGATGTTATTTTTTTCTCCTCTCATTTCGTTTTCAGGGAAAAGGAAGCTTGACGGTTATAGCTCCACACTCAAATTGAGAATCTTCCCCATTCTATGAGTAACTTTTTAAAGCAAATTTTATCAGGATCATTGAGAATTCTCAAAAAAGTCTACCTTTTCATCTCTCATTAAATTGGAGGATAATTGTAAAAATAATCTGAGGATTGGGCTAATTACAAAAAGACACCGAAATTTTTGAAAATTATAAAAACTCATTGTGGTTTGATTTTGTCTTAAGTTTAAGGGGTTAACTGTTATATTTCTATAATTTTCAGGGGTTTTTGAATTTTTTTTTACTTATGAAGGGGGCTAATGTAAGACAAAATCAAATCTTAGTGAGTTATTTTTGTAATTTTCAAAGTTTAAGTAATTGTCAAAAACATTGAAATTTTCTTGTAATTAGTCCAAATCTTAAGGTTTTTTTTTTAATAATTATCCCTTAAATTGGGTAACATCCTCTGCACCGACATTCTCTACCTTCAAAATTTTGTTTCAGTTTGTAGTCGAATCCTCAGAGCTCCAAAAAGGTTTAGAAAAACCAAAGAATCCATTCCCTTTTCACTGTTGGAAGAATATTTGCAAAAAGAAAGTAGCAACTAAAAAGAAGCAAAACAACAATAGGTGGATGCCCACTACGGAAACTTCACCTTCCTTTTCCTCTGTGTTTCCAAGTTTATTTCAAAATGACTGTCTTAAACGCCAGATACGCCATCCTGCAGGTCCGATCATAATTAGTACAACAATTTTTTTTTTTTTGTTGAGAAATTTCATGCCAAATCCTGCATCAATAAATTAAGATAACATAATGACACAATGCAAGCTGCAGAGTGGTTACAAATTACAATGTTTATTTTTTTTAAAGCCTTTATCATCAACCTTCAATACTTGGGGAAAATTTAAGTCCACAAATATTCTTGAACAATCTTTTACTGTTCGATCATAATATACACATGCATCTTTCAGATCAATATTGGATCCATCTAACCGTTAGAAAAGAAATTTGAATGTATTTCCCAATATCTGACTCTTTTCTTTCTAACTTTTATTTCGCCACGTCCAGGTTCTAAAGATTCCTGCCCGGATCGATGCTAGACTCTTATTGGCTGTGTAAGTGTTTTTTTCCTGCTTAGTACATGTCTAATCCTATCTATATACCGCCCCAGGCTTCCTAAAGCGTTAGACCTAAATCTATCATTTGCCTAATGCTAGCCTAAGACTTTTTAGAATACTACCAAGAATTGCATTTGAGTTAATGTTTGTTGAATAAGATCGAGCTGATGAAAACTCTAAGTGGAATACTCTGTGTTTCAAATTTATTGCTCCCATTTTCCATTTGGGACATCCTCGCATTTTCTACATATATAGATTTTTTCCAAAAATATTATTTGGTCAACAAATGTAACGAATCTCAAGTAAAGTATTAACGTGATACCACTAAAGACAATAGTGTAAAATTACATGAAACATTCATTTTTAAGTTCTCATTCAAAATGTGTGACAAGATAAGCCCATAATTTTGGAAGGGACGGAGTACTAAACAAGCATTCTATGACAATAAAGAAGGAATATATTATCTCCTCTGGTTGGGTCAGTTATTTGTTGGCTTTATCATACAATTTTAGCATCGGCTCCTTTATATCTAAAGGAACGTGGGATCAAAAAGTACTCTATTCCCTGCAAAATTTGATCATATTCCCTATATAGAGGCTATTTGGTTGTTAGAGAATTTTTTTTCTAACCGCAAGTCTACGTGTCAAGTTTTAATATAGTGATATGAGTATGGTTGTCGTATCCACGGGGAATGCGTGTATAAGTTAAAGTATAAATTACCTATCTTATATTTGACAGATCAATAATAGGTGGATATCTCAATTTATAAATAAAAACAACTAGATGTAACTAATCAAAATATAAACATCTAAATCTATGGGAGAATGAATTCTAGAGGTGTGATGAATCTAGTTTTCCCTTATGTTATCAATATGGTATATCAATCACAAATTACCAATTTATAGGTCAAGATTTCTACAATAATCATTTCCTCTCTCGAAAGTGCCAAATGATTTTAGATCACAATTGGGAAATCAATATCTCTATAAAAATCACAATTGAAATCTTGATAAAAACTATGAATCTTGGTTGATGACTTCAAAGGATTCACAAATCTCTCAATTCTATGAAATCCTGGGTTATGTTATTTCAAGGTCAAAGTATTCAATTACCTTTCTCAAGAGTCAAATCAAATACACCCAACCATCTAAATTATTGATCAAGTAATTTAGAAGCATAAATCAAATAGCACAAATAAATTGAGAAATCAAGATTGACAAACCACAATCTCAAAACAAAAGTTCAAACATAGATTACATCAACCCTTGGAGAATTTATAGAGTTTAGCTTTTCGTGATGAAAATACAAATATCCTTAATCAAATGAGAATGCATCTCAAATCATACACAAGAAACAACAAAGAAAGAATTAAAGAGATTAAAGAAGAATCTTATCTATTTCTAGATGATAAATGTCTTCAATCTTCTTCCTCAACTCTTTTCTTGTGTCTTGGTGGTGTTGGTTTTCATCCCCAAGTGTCCTCCATGCCCTAGATCAAGATCATGCTCCCATGTATCTATTTATAGTACCCTCCTTTTAGATCCAAAATCGGGCTTTCATTGTTTTGTCCGCCCATATGCAATTGGATTAAAAAATGGAATAGTGATTGAAAACACAAACCCACACTGCCCATTTGACCGTGAAATGCTGGCGCCAAGAGGAGAGGGCGAAAAAAGTGGAAAGTAGAACACTCCCTTATGATTTTCGCTGGTTTTAAGCTATGATTAATTTTTATGAATAGTTGGCCTCTTCTTCTTGTAGCACCATCCAAACGTCCGAATTTGCTTTGGGTGTCTTCATAAGAGTTGTAGCTCTCTCTCTTTAGCTTTCCATATCCACTTGAATCAGCTCAATGTCAATTTTGTAGAAAGTTATGACCAAAATACTAAACCCTAAAGACTTTAAAATTCCATGACGCATTTGGACGTTTCTTCAAATCAATCTTTCGTTGTTTGATCATTCTTAATTTTGGACACACGACTCATAAAATGACTCTGGACTAAATATAATTGGCCCTCAACATGGCTTGGCCACTTATGACTCAAACAATAGAAATTAATACATAACCTATGAGATATAACAAAAAATAAAATACTCAAAAACAACACAAAACTCTAGTCTCTGCAAATTTGAAATCAATGGTATAAAGCCAAGTGAATATTGGTTAAGCATATTTAAAAGAGCTTAGATTTTAATTTTTTGGATAAATAAGACAGTGAAACTTATAAGAACGAGTAAATGGTCAAAATTAAAGAAGGTTGTTAAAATAAATTTTAAAAACAATTTTTAAGCTTTTTTCAGCTTTTTTCATTTTTTTAAAAAACAGTTGATAAGCTTTCAACATTATATTTTGGGATCTTGTAAATTCTTTTTTGAAAAATTTACCAAACACTTTTAGAGAAGTCATAAAATCTCAAACATCTTATAAGATGTTTTTAAAAACTTATAAGCTCAAGCAAACAACCTCTTAATAGAGTCTGTTTGTTTGGCATTCTTCAAAGAATTCTCGTTTGACTAAGATAAATATCAACTAATCACAATAGTACAAAGAAAAATTATGGCCAATTAAATTATGGCACGTGGAAAATAATATATCAATTTACATTTTCTATTTATGTTTTGGGAATTTATTCAAATCTAATTCCTAAAGTAAATAATTAATTAATTGATATTTTTAATATATATTTAATTGGTCAATCAATAGTCGCTAAGTGTCAAATATCAATATCTTGGCAACAAGATAATATCTTGTCAATTATGGAAGAGAATACCGATTTTGGTAACTCAAATCACATTTTCGATAAAATGCAACAAGTTGAATCAAATCATGGATGGCTTATCAAATCACGGATGGCTTATCAAATCACACCCATCAAGTCATTATGGAAAGAGCTTATATTCAACAACTATAAGGTCCTCTTCAAATTTCATGTACACACAAATCCTAGAGAATAAGTCTAAGCAAGAGGTGAATTCTCTCAACTCAAGAAGTTCAAATCCGGGAAGTCCACGATGTTCAAGGCATTCATCGCGGATTCGACTCAAGTCCAACATTTAATTCGAGATTAAGCTACCAAACTCTCGAATTAATGTTATTGTGACATAAATTCAAACTCGAATGAGATCAAATAGACGAATCTACCTTTGTAGTTTCAAATACCAAAAATAATGTGTTCTTGAAGAGAATAATGAGATGAATCATAGAAATTATAACTTGTTATTTCTTTTGATTCATAAATATTCAATTTATATTACTTTTTCGTGTTTGTAATTTTACAGATACGAAATTTGTGTTACGAATTTCTGGCACGTTTAGTGGGACAATTTCTAACTCTCATCTCTTCTCTTCATCAAAATTCTCGGATTATCATGGCCAATTGCAAGGGGATGATAGTTAAAACTGCTATACATCAAACTCCTCAAATGCCACAAGTGAAAGCATTTGTGTCATCACGAAACATGTCCAAGTTAAATGTTAAATGCATCATATGAGATGAGCCTCCTGCCGAAATAGTTGAGAATGATTCGTGTACTTCTCGCAAACACAAATGAAGATGATGTAGATCTCGAAGACGCATCTACTTGACAAATGGAACCTACTATGGAGACAATGTCACGACACTGAGGAGCAAGTCGCAAGCTTGACAAGTGCTATCGACTTGCCAAGCATGTCAAAGAATAAGACTCCCAAATCACGAAATTGATGAACAACGTGGACAATGGTGAAAGGAGTCGCGTGATTGGAAAGCAAATCAAGGTCGTGATGAAGTGGAGACATCAATGAAGGAGCAATCTATTGAAAAAGGAAAGTCATTAGCCAAAGAATTGCAAGTTATTTCATCCGATGTCTTGATTCATGTTGATTAATTGAAGGATTTTATCAAGGGGATAATCAAAGAAAAGTTTGAGGAAGCTCCAAATCATCCTTGAGCTATGCAAGCCATACACATTAAGGATCGACAACTTGAGGATGCCAATAGTCTATCAACCTCTAAAGTTCCAACATGGTTTGATGGCAAAGGCAACCCTAAGCAACAAATAGCTCATTTCATCGAGGCGTGCAATAATGTGGGAACGTGGGGAGACCTCTATTAGTCCAGTGTCTACGAAGATCTAGAGGAGGTGAATAGATTTTCCCGAATACCAATTTATGCCCTCTTTTTTGAACAAGATGAAGAAGAAATAAAAATACGTAAAAATAAATCAACACTGATGATTTATAGTGCTTCAACCCACCTTAAGGCCAATGTTCACTATCACCCGATATGCCCGAGTGGATTTTGAAAGAAAGAAATTTTATCAATTAATACCAAATAATTGCAACTTCACCTAGAAGATCACCAAACTGTTCTTACAACAACAACAACCTTTAAAGAGCACCAAAATCTTCTTACACCTTTGAGGAGCACCAAACTCTTCAACACCGAATGAATCAACCAAGTGTGTTCTTGCCAAAAGAACACTCAACAAGTATGTCTTGTTTTGGATGATTTGATCAATCACGCTTACAACTCAATTAAAAATATACAACTTTATAAGTACAAGTGTAATCAAGAAAGAAAGCCTAATAAGCATGATTTGAAAGTTTAGTGCGTAGGCTATTATAATAAGAGTATGGAAATAAAGGCTTTAGAAATTTGCTTTGAATTTTTCTTATTGTGATATAGAATGATATGTTGTATTGATCCTTTAACCGCTCTTCATCTATTTATAGAAGATCTCCATGATTTGAATTCCAATATAGGCTCATCACATTTGAATTTTGTCCAAAAAGAAAGGTTACAAGATCCACAAGATAATGGTCAAGAGTGTTAAAGGATAAAAGTAAATCTTGTTGTCCGATGCATGTTCTACGATGATACATGTAAAATATACGTGCATGTAGGGGCTTATTTTGATATATATTTGATGCATTTGCATGTATATTTAGTGTATTTTACTTGGTTTTCTTTGTTGGGCGTGATCTGCGTATTCTTGTATTTTGTACAGAAACAAAGCTAAAATGGAAAGATATCGAAGGGATAGCCGGACAAGAATGACGAATGCAAAGAGACGATCAAATACGCCAAGAAAATGATGAAAAACAAGGCATACGGTCAGCCGGGTAGATTCACGACCATGTGAAGTGATTCCATGTGATTTTACACGCCCGTGTGACATGTTCAAGGAAGAATTTTAGAGACAAAGTACCACGACTGCATCGTGTGAAAATACACGGCCGTGTATCATGTTCATGCCAAAAAGAGAGAAGAAAACAGATCACACCTGCGGTCTGCCCGTGTGATTTTACACGGCCGTGTGATTTGTCAGTGGTGGATTTTGGTTCCTAATTTCGTCGGGACTCGACAAGTGATCTCTCAAAGTATCTATAAAAGGAGGACCAAGCCATGGACGATTTGAGATCTAAAATACTAGAAAATACATCTTCATACACGAAAGATACTAGGGCTACACAAATCTATATATTTCTTAGGGAGAAGCACTAATCAACGAAGAACACCACAAAGCCTTTCACATCTACTTTAAGCAAAATGGTTCGAGACTTGAAGAAGGATCTATCCTCACAAGAAGGTTCTATCCTCTTAGTTTAGATCTCTTGTTTGTATTTAAACAATGTCAAACTATTTGATTTCAAGTTTGTCTATGAATTTGTTGTCAAATATGTTAAAGCTAATATTTCGATCCTAGGGCATAATCAAAACGTGGATTGATGTTAATTCTAAATTGGTTATTTTTCTTAATTGGTTTTGTGTTCGCTTTATGAATTCGAGTGCTTGTTTCTTATAGATTATTTGGCCAATAATTTTCAAGTCATATTTGCTAGTTCGTAATTCGGAGATGAGTTCTAACTTACGAAAAATGAATTCAAACATAAATGGGTATATCGAGTGGAGACCTATCACCATTTGTTTGGGGAGTACTTGAATTCAAAGATCTTTTGGGAGTTAATAATAATTGTTGAGTAGGATACTAGAAATTGTTATTAATCAACTGTTTATGCACCACTCGGGAGGAGGAATAAACTAATTTAAGAATTGAACCCACAGATATCTGAGATGGTTTTGATGAAACATTAATTGGAATTAATATTGAAGAAATATGTTGAGATTATATGCCTAGAGTTGCTTTTGTATTATTTGAAAACTTGTGGAGTCCTGGATTTATAATAATTAAATATTTTACTTGCTAATTTAGGGTTTAGTTAAGATAAACAAATTTTGTGATTTTCGACCTCTTCATTGAAATACAATATTTACTTTAGCCTAAGTATTTCATATTCAATCTCGAGGAATATGACCTTGCTCATTTTGCCGCTATCTGCTAGCTACACTTTGTACACTTGTAGTTAGTGAAAAGATTTTCATGATCAAGTTTTTGGCGCCGTTGTCGGGATTGAAAGATTCTACCTAAATATATCAATAAGTAGTTCAATCTTAATTGAAGCTATTTTCTTTTATTATTTTATTTTTTTGTTTTTTGATTTTTTTAATTTTAATTGCTTTGGTTCTCGACGTTGTTTCCATTGAGTATAGGTAGTACATGATCACACATTCCGCATCTATCCAACCAATACCCATTGGCGTAGAGATCGAAAAGACAACAAAAACAGATTAAGAAAAAGATCAAAAGCGATGGCGGATGGGAACAACAGGGCGGTGTGAACAAATGAAATAACGAGGAGCGCTCACTCGGGGCGAATGGGCGAACCAAATTGAGGAAAGATCTGTGAGAATGGCGATTAGGGATTACTTCAAATGGAAGTTAATCACGAGATATGGGGTGTGGCCCGTCACCGATTAACGCAAACAATTTCGAACTAAAATCCGCGTTGATCCGGATGGTGTCGCAAAACCAGGAGAGCCGCTGAGGATCCAAATCGCATCTAGAAATCCGCGATATTGTAAAGATGAATGGTGTTTCGGAGGATATCATTCGATGCCGCCTTTTCACATTATCTTCACGTTATAAAGGCTGGGATGATTATCTTCTTTTGACACCACCGACAAAAAATCGGGCCGAGCTAAGTCAATGATTTTGGCTAAGTATTTTCCCCAAGTAAGACATTACAAATGAAAAGTAAAATTGCTCGATTTAGGTAATTAGATGCGAGCTATTATATGAGGCATGGGACAGTTTAGAGAACTCGTGAGGAAATGCTCTCAACATGGATATCCCGACTACCAACAGTACAATATTTTTATAATGGTTTGAGTGGAAACACAAGAACTATTATAGATATTACATTTGGGGTGCACTACTAGGAAATATCCTGATGAGGCGCTCGAATTACTTGAGGAGATGGAAAATAATAGTTACCAAGAAAGCATCCGAGAGATCTAATGTCGGATGTGTGGCGGAGGTCCAGATAAGGATAAGGTTGCCATGCTCACGCAGCAAGTGTCCATGCTTAATATGAAACTAGATGCGATGCATGCAAGCAAACTTCAAGAGATCCCATAGTTGTTGAAGATGAGGCGAACTTTATGGGGCAAATGAACTTCAACAACAATTACCGAAATGATCAAACACCCACACATTATCATCCGAGGCTGCAAAACCATGAAAACTTTTGCTATGCTAATTAAAAAAATGTTTTGCAACCACCTTCGGGTTTTAATGTGGGAAATCAAGGCAGAAAGCAGTCTAGTGAAAAGAAAACATCTCAGAGAAGAGATGCTATCCTCGTTTATCGTGAGAAACCGAGCTAGATTGAACAAAGATGAAGTGAAGATAGACATGATAGAGGAGCAGTCACTCAACCGAACACAAACATAAACGCAAAATCGAAGTCTTTGGAGACTGGTAGCCCAAATTGCTACATATTAGGAGGCCAACACCAAAAGGGCAAATTCCCAAGCGTCACGCAACTTAATCCGAGAGAACAATGCAATGCCATTTGTCCGACGAGTGGTACGGAATATGAGGACCAAAGACAACTAATGATACAGATTCAGTGATGCAGTAATAGAATCTAATGTTTGGTCAAGACGTAAAACTTAGCGCTTTTTAGAGGCAACCCAAATTATATATTTTTTTACCGCCTTTATTCAATTGGATTTTGATTTTTATTAACTTAATTTTTAATTTTGTTTGTTTTGTGAGTTGTTGTGTAGGAGGCGTCACAACAAACTCCGAGTTTCATCTTAAAAAAAAAAAAAAAATTGAAATGGAATACACGACCGTGTGAAATGAAAAAAGAGATCGAATACACCTGTGACCGTGTGATTTCACACGGCCGTGTATTCGATCACACAAAGAAGTGCACGCACAACCAACGTGCACGGTTCGACCGTGTATTTTCACACGGACCATGTGAAGGGTTCAATCGAAATTTCCTTCCCCTTTTAAACTCAAACACTCCAAATTTATCCCACTTCTTTTCTTCCAAACCTTAAGTGCCAAAAATTTCCTTACAAATACCCCATTCCATCTTCAAAGTTCTTCAAATTCAACTTCAAATCTTCAAGCTAGGGCACAAATACTTCTCTCTTTCAAGAAAACCACCATAAATTTCTTCCGATTTCTCAACTTTATCCTGTTTCTTCAAGTTTGGGAGGTTTATCTCAAATTTTTAGATTTTTCAAAAGCTTCAAACCCACATCAGTGGCTTCAAGAGGAGGAGAATGAGGAGTTAGGAGA
The DNA here is from genome assembly GCA_016081115.2 of Rehmannia glutinosa. Taxonomy (NCBI): domain Eukaryota; kingdom Viridiplantae; phylum Streptophyta; class Magnoliopsida; order Lamiales; family Orobanchaceae; genus Rehmannia; species Rehmannia glutinosa. The sequence continues at coordinate 157,923 of JABTTQ020002257.1, read as the reverse complement.
AACACATGGAGAAGAAGGAGCCAACTTCGGGCCCGAACCCAATGAGATAAACCAACCTGAGTACTCCAATGTCGTCCTCCTGACGAGATGCACCGATCTCGGTGGGAGAATCTCTACATCCGAGTTGGATTTCGACAAGGTATCCCGATGAACTTACTTTTACAAATTTGGGTTTATTAAATGATTTTTGCGCCTTGTGTGGGCGAATTGATTGGGAAGTTTTGTTGAACGGGAATTGAACTACATATGTGATATTTAGGCTTGAATTTTTGAGTAGTTTTGAATTGATATATGAAAAAGAAATTTGATGGTGATTCAATTTAGACTAGCGAATAAGTTTCCAGAGAACTTTCAAATGATGATTTAAATGCTATTTACCAAACTCCGGCTTATGAGGTAGAGAAGCATGAGGATTTGATATGCTCGGGTTTTGGAAGGAGATTACGGGATGGAAAATTTATACACCGTGTACCTCTAAGGCGTCTAGTATTAGAACCCCTTTTTTTGCTATGTGCAACGCACATTGGCGAAAATAGTGTTTGCGAGGAGGATAACAAATGGGTCATTCGTATGGATGAATTATTTATATTTGGTGTATGGCATAGGAATCGAGGTAGTGCCCAACACCAGGGCATTCATAGCTGGGGACTCCGATCGGGTGGTGAAGAAACGGTGCGGGGGATATATATTGGAGGGTTAATTACACCTATTGCCGAGCATTTTAATGTGAATTTTAATGGGTATGCGCATGTGGATGGTGGGAAAAAGATTGATATAACTGTCTTGACCGCAATAAAGATGATTAGGTATGACAGACGTGATTATTGGTTACTTCATGCGGATATGACTAAAATTAAACTCTCAAATCTGATGCTTCCTCGATTCAGGATAGTGGTAATTGGTTGATGAGGGGAGAACAAGCGGCTGTTGCTCAAGGTGAGCAAGATGAGCCTCGGGCTGAGACGGATAGGCCGAAATCCTCTAGGCAAGGAGGTAGTCGGCAGGGGGACTTGAGTGATAGGCTTGGGCGGTTGGAGGTCCATATGGACTCATTAATGTATGACACCTATCGCTTATCAACTACGGTGGATGAGTATCACACCGAGTATTTGCAACGTTTTGATACCATCACCCAACAACAACATCAGATGTACGAGGTGATGTCTCGTATGGAACAGTGGCACATCCAGCGAAGCCACTATCCTCCACTTTCTCTACCATAGTGATCCAAGTAAGTACTTTTCACGCATTCCTCTTTCTTTTGATAATTTCCTCATATGTTAGGGACATAATGATTCATGTTTGGGGGAGGGGTCAAGAATGCATGATATAGTCTCACAGTTGCATATTTGTATTGCATTTAGGTTGCATGTAGAAACATATACATTTTCATAAATTCTTTTTTTTTTTGAAAAACAATAGCTTCGATTGTTTTTAGTTTGTTTTAAAGATGTTTATTGCTTTAGCACATTTATTGCTTTTGTGTGAGTTATGATTAGAAAGTTGAATGAGCATAAAAAGCGTTCGTATGATTTTACTATGAGCACTTAGTTTCATGAGAAAAAGTACTTGGTGAATGTGGGATGAATTGTTGAGAAGATGTCCTTTTGCATGTTTGCTATTGATTGAGAAAATTGGGTATTTGCGCGCATGATGCGAAAAATAAGCTGTGAGATTTTGTGCCTTAAACTCGCTTATATCTTGTGCATTCTTATTTTTGTTGAGTGTGTCATTGATGATTGTTAGAACTCCAGAACTTGCAATGGTATCTTTAAGAAAACCGCATGTGTGTGCAATTTTTGAAGACGATTTAAGGTCATTTTTGTTTAAGCCTACTTAGCCAAAAAGCCTACATATGAACTCATGATTCCCTAGTTAGCCACTTTGAGCCTAAACTTTTTATTGTTAGCCATATTTTGAGCTTTGAACTTAAAAATACATTTTACCCTAAACTTGAGCTTATAGAGATGTTTATTTTGGGGAGATGTGGTTTAATTTTGAAAAAAAAAAAGAATGTGGGCAAAAAGAGGGATGAAGCAAAGAATATGTGAATGATGAAACTTGAAAAAGAAAGCAAATTGGAATGAAAAGAATAAGAAAAGTCGAGCAAAAGAAGAAAGAAAGAAAGAAAAGAAATTCTAAAAAAATTGAGAGCTTAAGGCAAAAGAAAACAGGCAAAAAGCCTAAGAACGAAAAAAAAGTGAAAAACGGTGGAAAAGAGAAAATAATTTGAAAGAATGTTTCTTTAGATGAAATGGATTGGTGACTTGAAGTCTGTGTACTTAAATGTCTAAGTCATTTAATCCATATTTTTCCTACCTTTATCAAAGAGCCTACATTACGACTAAAGAAAAAGTCATTTTTCATTCTTAAACTGTCGCACACTGAGTGGTAGAGATATTAGATGATTTGCAAGCCTATGGTAGTTCTACTTCATTGAATTGATTTTGAACGTATACACATCCCATCTACTTTGAGAGTTGAGTGATACACTACTTCTTGTGAGCCATGATGTGGAATACCCGAATGAGTATTGATTATGTTGAATTTCCAATTGATGACTTTTTAATTATGGGTTACATGTTTGCTAAAGTATGGCTTTGATTGAGATTAAGTATTTGTAGTATTCTTGTGTGTTCTATTTACCCCAATTACATTATTTTTCTTGGTTTGCTCGAGGATGAGTAATGTTTTAAGTTTGGAAAATTTGATACGTGTAAAATATATGTGAATTTAGGGGCTTATTTTGATATATATATATATATATATATTTGATGCATTTGCATGTATATTTAGTGTATTTTACTTGGTTTCGTTTGTTGGGCGTGATATCGCGTATTCTAGTAATTTTTACAAGAAACAAAGCTAAAATGGAAACATATCGATAGGGACGGCCTGCAAAGAATGACGAATGCGAAGAGACAACCAAATACGCGAAGAAAATGACGAAAAATAAGGCATACGGTCAACCCGGTTGCTTGACTTATTTGCCTTTATTTGCTCGTATGTGTCTTGTATTTCGTACCTCCTCTCACAATTATTCCTCGCCTAGTGACGCTTGAAAAAGTGTCCGTTGAAGATAAATATTTTTCAAACTTCACTTCTTGATAGTTGGCTTGTCTTGTTGTGCAGCTTTTGATGTTGACCTTCCTTAATTTAATGCTCTGCAGTCGCCGCTCTGAAACTCTGCGCAGATTTTCTCGCGAACATCTCACCGGTTCCACCCACTTGCACTCTTTCAACAAGACAACTTTAAGATTGCAGTCTCATCCCTTACTATTTTGGGTAAGTCTTTGACCTTTCATTCCAATGGACTTGTTCAGCTTTTTTCAAGTCCTTAAGTCACTTTACCTCTTTATTGAGTCTTCTCCATATATCCGGGATGACTCAACTCTTAGTCCGGGGCGACATAGCCTCTTTACTTGATCAATCTTCACCGCATCCTTAAGTCAACTTCTGATCTTCAACTTGGTTGCTTCTTTACTCAACTTATTTTTCCTATCTATTACATAGTTGAAATACAACAAAAATTGGGGTACCAACTTTCTAATCTAAGTTTTACATGCATCATCAAAATCTATATAAATAAATTTTCCAACAACTACTTGAGTAGGATGATGATGCCAAATGAGTTGAAGTATTCGCAAATTGAAAACATATGTCCGAATTAGTCTTAAATGCAAAAGTTGAAACATTATTTTGAAGCTCACACTGTTAAGTCTTGTTTAAAAAAATCCACTAAAGTACGTAATGACTAGGCTAATTGTTTCGGTAGACTTTCAAGGTGGTACTTTCAAGTACAACAATTCGAGATCATATACGTACCACAAAAGGCAAGAAATGGCAAGTTCTAGAATATTTCTTGGCTAGTCATCCTATCCCTCTCGAATGAGAATTGTTTGCGGTCGAAATGACGCCTTTAGAAGATGTACTTTGATGGAGCTTCCCATGGAGAACGAGTTAGTCTTTGAGTCATATTCGACATTGGATGGGGAAGTGTTGCCCTATCACTTCTCCTTAACTCAAAATTTATCAAACAATATTGTTGAATATCAAGGTCTCATCTTTGGACTTTGATAAATGGGCTTGGGTAGAACTCATTCCCAAAAGCTAGCTCAAGGAGAGGGTACCCAACCCATGTTTATACATAATAACACCCATCAAATTGGTGATGTGGGACACAAACACAAACTCTAACACTCGCCCCTTACGCCAAGCGTGCAATCCAAATGGGTGGGTCCACCCCAACATTGCCTACAAACTAAACATGGGTGCACTCGATACCATGATTAATGGGCTTGAGCATAACTCATCTCCAAAAGCTAGCTCAACGGGAGAGGGTGCCTAATCCACATTCATACACACAATAACAACCTAACAAATTGGCGATGTGTGACACAAACACAAACTCTAAAGTACTTGAAATGACAAATTGATATAAAGCAACTACAAGTGGGATGTGTACGAAGATTCCAAATTGATAGTTAATCAATTGCTTGAATGTACAAAGTGAAGAATCTCGAGATACATTCATATGTCAATTATGCTAAAATGTTTATCGATGGCTCGGAGATGTAACCATTTAACATATCCAAAAGAAGGATAAGAGACAAGTTGTTGCCTTAGCAAATTTGCTTCTACACTCGCCATTCCCCAAGATGAAATCAGGCACCATTTGTAGAAATCAAGTTGTATCTCTAATCTTGGAGAAGAAAATATTGATATGAGAAGAATAAAATCATGTCATCGAAGTACATAAAGCTGAGAAAGAGGATTGGCATCAATGATATGTGGATTATTTGAAGTATGAGAAGTTACCGATGATCCATGATAGAGAGTAGATGATTGACGCCGTGTGGCTCACTTCATCTACTACAAAAGCATATTTTCTAAACGATTGTTCAATGGGATCTTCTTGTGATGCTTATGTGATGATGAATGTATTCAAGTTATGGAAAAGCCCATTCATGGATCTTCTGCTAATCATTCGTGCCTAAAGTTACACTTTTTAATCAAAATAATAGTTACTATCGGCCGACAATGGTAAAAGACTTCATGGTGATAGGTGTGAGTTTTGCATGTATTTTGAGGTATAATGATGACAAAAATGGTGATTAGACATGCATAAACTCATGTGAAATGGTTTGTATTCACTCTTTGTGGGAAAGATATTACGCTTTGCTCGTTTTGTAGAAATTTAATGATATTTGAAGCAATATGGAGACAAATACGAGCATCGCGAAGTAGAAACACCAAGAATCGAGTGAACGTGCGAGATTAGAAGCCAAAATGAGATGAAGTTGGGCAAATACGGCAAATATAGGGAACACACGGGTAGGGCGTGCCCAAGGCACAACCCGTGCGCCCCAGCGAGGAAAAAAATGAGACTACGACATGGCGCACGGGTCACCCGTGCGCTGACGCACCACCCATGCGCCATCAAGAAATTGAAGATGCCGACGGCACCACACACGGGTAGCCCGTGCTTGGGACGCACGACCCATGCGTGTTTGGAAAAAAGCAAGGAGTTCTCTACGGATGACGCACGGGTAGCCCATACGCGGGCGCATGACCCGTCTTGTCTGCGCCCCCTAAACTTCTAAAAGGTATAAAAAGTCTTTTGGGGCGCACACCAAGGGGATATTCTGACATTTTGGACTTAGAACACAAGAAAAACACAAACATAACAAGGAGACATCAAGGAGACAATCGGGTTGCATCGGAGCTTGAGAACGAAGATATATCGAGATATTGTCGACTTTCCTAAGTTTTTCTTGTTTCTCTTGTATTTTTAATCTTTCATTTGAGCTTAGTATGGCTTTGAACAATTTTTCTATGAGTTGTTTAAACATCATGTGTAGCTAAACTTCTTGAGATTTCCGGGTTTTGGAAGTAGATTAATGAACTCTTGTTGAATATTTTAATCTTAGTTGAAGTTATTATTTTGAAGCCTATTTGAGTACTTTGAGCTTATTCTTGTTTTATCACTTGGACAATGATTTAGCATGTTTGATATATTGATTCATAATTCGAGAGATGAGTTTCAATATTAGATCTCGAGTACTTGACATGAATATTTGCATGAATCGAGAGGTTTGTAGATATTTGTGAGGGCATTTAATCTTTTGAGCTTTTAGGAGTCAGTGTATCTTATGTTGAGTAGAGATGCTAGATATATATTACAATCTACATTTTATATACATCTCGAGAGGGAGGATAATATACCATTGTGATCGTCTTATAGAAATATTGATAATACTTTCGCTTTGATTAAATCGGACAACAAGAGAGATATTAATCGAAACCTTAACCCGAATCCATTTTATTCTCTTGATACTTCCATTTTCATCATTAACTTTATCTTGTGTTTTTGTAGTCTAATTTGTCTTCATCTCACAACAATCATCCAAGTTTGATTGTCTAAATAAAAATAAGACTATCTTAGTTCGATACTTAGCATATAAATTTATTAGTCTCCGTGGATACGACCTTGCTACCCTATTCTATAACTTACAATCGTACACTTGCGGTAAAGCTAAAAATAAGGCGAACAAGTTTTTGGTGCCGTTGTTTGACTAGTATAATTTTTGGTGCTAATATTACAATAGATAGAATTATTCTTAATTTAGACATTTTTATTTTTTTATATTTTTATTTGACTTTAATCCTTCATTATTTGACTTGTTTCTATTAGTTTGGTCCAGGTAGTGCATGAACTCTCGCTCAGGCGAGGAGAGTTAATACCGCTCATACCGGAAGTTGAGGCTTTCGCAAAGAGAATAAGTGCAACTACTAGACGGGCTGACCGATTATGGGGATGCGAAGAAAAAACAAAACAATGGGATCAACGGATCAACGAGTTACCAATACCGGTTCAACAACAAGCCATTCGTGATTACTTTCGATCACAAACAAATCGTAATTATGGTGGTGTTAGGAATTTTATTGTTTAGATTTTGATGAATGCCATGTAAAACTTAGAATAGAAAGTTGGCTCCCCAATTCTTGCTTTGAAATGTATTGTAACAATTAGAGCCGGCCAAGCCGAGTTAAGTCGCCTACGCTCCAACTTGCAAGAAGACAACGGAGGCTTGAAGGAAAACTCTGCGTGAGACAACAGTACAACAAAGAAGAGTGCATGAACTCGATCAAGAAGAACAGATGCAAAAGTGGAACATCACCAAGTCAACTCAAGAGAAGCCAAGTCTAAAGTCAAGTGACAAGAGTCATCCAATGATTGGAAGTCGACTCTAAGTCACCCGGGAAAGCGAGGAAATGCACGATCAAGTCGAGATAATCGTAAAAAGAACCGTTGCCGTAAATCAAGAGATTTACTTAAACAAGTAATATCTCCATACTACCTTTCTTGGAGTGCTCACCCTAGAAGCGTGCAAAAGAAATGAACCAATAGGAAGCACTACACCGTGTCGACTCGAAAAGGTGATAAAACATTTCATACGAGGAAATGGCAATTCCAAGAATCGCAAACCAACGATCGCAAAGTGATTTTCAAAAATGAGCCTATCTCTTCAACGGGCAAATTTTTGAAAGTTCACTATAAAAGGCCGAGGAGTTTGGTTGAGAAGGAGAATGCGTGGATGAATGACACACGTGAGATATACAAGCTTATCAAAATCAAAACATTCTCAATCCTCAAGCTACACTTCAAGTACATCAATCCAACACATACCCGTGAAGGAAAGAGAACTTCAATCGCTTGAAGAGGAAAATATCGAAAACAAGGGGTCTACATTCCAAGAAGGATTGTAGAAAGGTTCAAGGTCAACCAAGTCTTAAGCTTTTGGAGGGCTTCGTGATCAAATCCAAAGTGCTTGAGCAAGTGAGTCGAGTAGCAAAGCGCACCGCCTGCGAAGAAGAAGCCGAGTCGCACGAGAAGCCACCGAGTGATCAAGCGTCTCATCGAGTCCCAAAGGATCAAGTCGATCACAGATCAAGACTTGTATCCGGACTGCTACCACTTTGTAAACCGATCATTACTTAGTGGATTCCTCCAGAGTTGGAGAAGAGAGGAGTAGAAGAATTACCCCATCTTCAACCTCTATAAAAACTTTATCGTGTCATTTACTTTACAAAGATTTAAATATCCGTGACCGTTAATTGCTTATATCTCACGATAAATTTGCTATCCATTTAATAATTGATAAGTACTAAATCAAGTCAGTAAAACTTGCTTAATCAAACTTAAGGGTGTTAAGTCTTCCGTGAAAAAAAACCACAAACAGAAGTCAAATTATAGCCAACAAACAGTTACTCTATTAATGTCAATTTGAAGTCTTTGAGAGATTAACTCTACCGAGTGACTAATTCAATCGCCATCAAGGACACAATGTAGAACTCTGTAGATTTAAAAGGCCTAAATCGAAAATTTGGTAAGGTTTATTCAACCCCCTTCTAAACCTTACACTTACACCCCTTGGGACCTACAAGTGGTATCGTGAGCGGTTGGTTCATTGAACCCTCCGCATCCGTTACCGAACTAGATCTCCAATCTTTTCAAAAGTCCGCTTTAGTACTTAATCTTTCAAAACTCTTTTCTATCATTAAAAGTTATTATCATGGAAGCAAATCTAACACGCATTCCTATGTTCACTATTGAAGAATTTGATGATTGGAAAATTCGTATGCGTGCTCATCTATCAAAGATTACATGATGAGATGTGGATAGTGATAGAAGATGGGCCTCTGCAAATATTAAAGGTGAACACAAATTGTACATTTAAGAGTTGAAGTCAAGGGGAAGAAGATGCAGCCCGGACGACCATGGTTGAAAAACCAAGAACCGAGTGGACAAATGATGACAAAAAAGATACAACCTGACAATGTAGCCAAGGACATTCTTTACAAAACCTCGACAAAGCCATGTTCAATAAAGTGAAATCTTACAAAACGGCTAAGAAATGGGACAAACCGACATTGATCCGTGAAGGCTCGAGCAAATCAAAGAAAACAAACTATCGGTGGTCAGTACAAAAATTTGAGAACTTTAAAATGATCTCGGGAGAAAACCTGGATCAATCGGATGCTCGATTTACGTAAATCACAAATGAGTCAGTTTACACTTGGAAATGAATATACACGAAGAAATGTGTATGAAGATCCTCGAAAAGTCTTCCACTGAATGGGAGATGAAGGTCATGGCACTAAGACACTCCATGGACCTATCAAAGACATCCAATCATGAGTTATTCTCGGACCTCAAAGCCTACGAGTTTGAGCCGAGAAGGAAAGACCAGGAAGAGACAATTTGTACCAAAACAATTTTAGTTGTCAAAGATGGAAGGAGAGCCGAGGTCAAAGAGGCAATTGACCCGGAAGAAATAGCCCCGGCGATGGTTAAAAGATTTAACAAGTTCTTTAACAAGAACTACAAGAGAGGAAAGGTGAATCCTCCGAGGAAGACACCGAGCTCCTCTCCAAATCAAGGGATGAAAGGCCAACCAAGAGAATGATCATCAACAAGTTGAGTATCAAAGGGTCGACAACTCAAGAATAGAAAGAGTCGATCAAAAGGTCAATATCTATGTTGGAATTGTAGACAACCAGGTCACTATGCTATTGACTCGCTCATATCCTCGTAGTCAACAAGTACAAACGAAGAAGAAAGAAAGGTCTTCGAGAGAAAGAAGACAAGAGAAGAAAAAAAAGGCAATGATGGTCAGAGAGAGAGATCACGAGACAAGTCGAGGAGACAAATGACTCGAGAGCAAAGTGAAGCCGACTACACAAGTGACTCAAGAAGAAGCCTTGATCCGCTTAATGGCCAAAGAACAAGATCAAGAAGATGAGGTACGATCTAACTCAACAAGCTCGACACTAGTGATAGTGACGTGACACACACTTCATCACCCACTCGATCTTTATGATTCATTAGGCAAAATGATGAAAGATTTTGAGCACATTAAAACCTCACACACACTATTGAATAAGGAAAAACAACCAACTCAAAAGTCAAAACTCAAAGTCGACTAAGGAGCCGAGTACTCTAAGTCAAATAGCCGATGAGAATAAAAGTTTAAAGGCCGAAAATGCTAAATTAATAAAGCAGTAAATTGCCGCTATAGAAAAGAGGAGAATGACCTCAAAAATGTTATCCTCATTCACTAAGGCATCTAAATCATTGGATGATCTTATTATGAGTCAAAGAAAATGTGGAGACAAGACAAAGCTTAGGATTTGATTCCTTTGTGCCATGTCAAACCTCAAAAGTAATTTTGGAAAAAGGATCTTCAAGTCATGAAGAGTCCTAAAAATCCAAAACTCTAAATGTTGCACACACTTTCAATCCAAAGCACAATACTAAGCAAACCGGCCTTGGTTACAAAGGAAAAGGAAAATTGCCGATTGAGAGTCCGAAGGATACCGAGAAGAAATTCACCGAGTCCCTCAAATGCACTCCAAACAAAAATACTCAGAAAGAAGAAGCAGAGCTACCAAAACCCCGAAAACTCATGATGGGAATGGTAGAAAATATCCAAGCCAAGTCGATCGAATAATGTGAACTACCAAAATGAACTTATGGAATACAAGCCCAAATGGAAAAGGCCTAGAACTCAACAAAGGCCATTCCAAAAGCATAAGAGCTTTCATCAAAGACACATATGCACCTGGCACTACACTCAAAGACACCACAATTACCCAAGAAAGGCAATTGCTAAAACATACACGCAGTAGCATACGGACAAAAGAGACAACAGATGAACCTATAATCCCCAAGCAATTTGCCAGGATTGATTATGATTATGGCACGATAGATGGCAACCTCTTAGAGTCAAATCATTTGGCTATAAAGTTGGTTGGATCATCTTATAATTCTAACCCCTCAGACCCGCAAAGAATGGGTACCTAAAACTTAATTTCCTTGATTGCAGGTTCAAGGAAACAGTGCCAAGGAACCTGGTACATGGATAGTGGTCGCTTCCGGACATATGACAGAAATAAGAGAAATCTGTCAAAATTCAAGGAAGTCAAAGGAGCCAAAGTCATATTTGGAGGAAATGAAGCTCCTGGTGAAATAAGAGGCATTGGATCCATCCGGAGGAATGGTTTATAAATCACGGAGATGTTGCATATGTTGAAGGACTAAACTTCAATTTACTAAGCATCATCCAACTCGTGACAAGGGGCTACAATGTTGGATTCAACATGGGAATATGCCAAATCAAAAATGTTGAATCTAATGAAGTTGTCTTTGCAAGGATGTAGACAAAAATATGTATGTAGTGGATTGGTCAACCGCAACACCCAAAGACTGTCTACTAGCAAAGAGCACAAATTAATCAAGTTACGTGGCACAAAAAAAGTCGAGTCATCCCAATTTCAAAACGATCAACAAACTAGCAAGAAGTCATCTTGTGGAAGGACTTCCAGACACGGTATACAAGAAGGAGAGTATATGTGATGCATGTCGAAAAAAACAAATCAAGTCGTGCTCAAAGAAAAGACATGTCCATCCTCAACAAGAATATTGCATCCGCCATATGGATCTATTTGGCCCAAAGGAACCAAAGAAGCATAAGTGGAAAGAAATACACCTTGGTGGTAGTAGATGACTACTCAAGATATACATGGACAATATTCATGTGCAAGAAGAAAGAAACTCTACAAAAGCTACCCAAATCGATGAAGAGGATACAAAAATGAGAAGAGTCAAACCATTATCAAAATAAGATCGGATAGAGGAACCGAGTTTGTCAATGGAATAATAACTCGATCTTGTATTGAGAATGGTATTGGTCATGAACTATCACCGCAAGGACTCCACAAAGAATGGAGTTGCGAGAAAGAAGAACCCCTCAAAGAAGCCAAGAGGACCATGTTAGGTGAAGCGGGTTACTAAAAAGATTTTGGGTCAAGCAATCAACACACTGCTACACCCAAAATGCGGATGTATGATAAATAGGCAAAATGACAAAGACTCCCTATGAGATCCGGATCGAAGAAAACCAAATGTTGCATATTTCAGATATTTGGATGTAAATGCTTCATCCACAATAATGGCAAAGACAACCTAAAAGCTTTTGATGCTAAAGCCGATGAGGGTATCTTCTTAGATACTCACCAAAGCAAAGCCTTCTGAGAATACTCAACAAAAGAACTATGGTTATAGAAGAATCCATTCATGTAGTATTCGATGAGCCAAACATAAATGGAGAAGACATTGAAGAGACAAATGATAAGTGAAACATCTAATCTTACGAAAGAGTCCCTATCTCAAGCCAAGCGGGGATTATCAATTCGAGAAGAAAATGAGATAGTCAATCTCAAAAGCACTGAAAATCTGCACTGAAAGTGATCACGAGAGAGCCGACCACAAAGAACAACCGCAAGTCAACGAACCCCTAACTCAATCCAACTCCGATGTAAGATGGCCGAGAGACCATCCACCGAGAACTTGTCATTGGAGACATAAGAGAAGCGTCAAGACAAGATCCAACCCAACAAGAAGCAATGTTCACATGCTTCATCTCGCAGATAGAGCCCAAAGATGTGTCACAAGCATTGATGACACACATTGATTCAAGCTATGCAAGAAGAGTCAATCGGTTGAGAGAAATAAAGTATGGGAATTAGTACAAAGACCCATACATCAAAATGTTATTGGAACCAAATGGGTATTCGTAAATAAGATGAACGAGGAAGGCTCTGTGGTAAGAAACAAAGCAAGATTGGTAGCCAAGGATATTGCCAAGAAGAAGGAATAGATTTTGATGAAACATTTGCTCTCGTAGCAAGATTGGAAGCTATAAGGATGTTTCTTGCCTATGTCTTTGCTCAAAAAAATTTCACCGTATATCAAATGGATGTAAAAAGTGCATTCCTGAATGGTTTATTGGAAGAAGAAGTGTATGTTGAACAACCTCCAGGATTTGAGCGAGAAGACTCTTGGAGACAAGGTATACAAACTCAAGAAAGCCTTGTATGGATTGAAACAGCACCCGTGAGCATGGTATGATACCCTGTCACAATTCCCGATCAAAATGGATTCACAAAAGGAAAAGTAGATAGAACACTTTTCGTAATTCAAGACAAGAAGAGTATACTTTGCTTGTTCAAATATATGTGGATGACATCATTTTTGGATCCACTAACAAAGAGTCATGAAAAATTCTCAAACCTCATGAAAAGTAAATTTGAAATGAGCATGATGGGAGAACCGACATTCTTCCTTGACTTCAAGTGAAACAAAATGAAGGATGGAACCTTTATAAGTCAAACAAAATACACCGAGATTTAATGAAGAAATTTGGTATGGAGGAGAAGTCTTCGTAAAAATACCAATGAACACATCACCAAAATGGACATGGATGCAGATGGCAAGCCTCAGATCAAACAAGATACAGAGCACTTATTGGATCACTACTCTATCTCACAACTAGCGCCGGACATCACCTTTGGCAGAGGTGTATGTGCAAGATTTCAATCGCTCCAAAAGAGAGCCATATGATCATAGCCTAAGAGAATATTGAGATACTTAAAAGGAAGCCGAAGTAGGCCTATGGTATCCAAGGAAGGTGGATTCAAGCTAATTGGCTATTCGCACTGACTATCTTTGGATGCAGAGTGGGACAGAAAAGTACTTGAGCACATGTCAAATGCTTGGAACAGACTAATTTCCTGGTTTAGCAAGAAGCAAAACTCAATAGCCACTTCTACAAATGAGGCGTAATACATATAGCGGGCAAAATTGTGCAGCCAAGTCCTATGGATGAGACAAAGAATGAGAGATTATGAAGTTGAAGAAAAAGAAATTCCAATCATGTGTGATAACACAAGTGCCATTGCAATCACTCAAAATCCTGTTGCACTCAAGAACAAAACATATTGATGTCGATATCATTTCATAAGAGATCATGTTGAAAAAGAAGGACATCATCTTGGAATATATCTCAACCGACAAACAACTAGCCGACATCTTCACAAAACCATTATGTGAGTCAAGATTTGAAGAACTCAAACATGAGTTGGGGCTAATTGAGCTCACCGAGACACGTAAGAATCAAAGAAAAGGAATGGAACAGAAAGAAGGTGAAAAAGAGTGAAAACAAAAATAAGCTCAAGAATCACCAGACGGAAAGTCAATATATCAAGTCACCGAGAAATGAGTCACTAAGAGAAATGTGAGAAGAGTTAAATCAACTAAGAGATAAGTCAATAACTTATGAGCAAAGTGACAAAAACGCAAATGTTTTGACTTAGCGAAATGTTTTAAGAGACACGCAAAGATAATGATGATGTGTACGCATAAAGCCGCACACCAAGCCTATGATTGGATATAAATGTCGCCGCATTAAATACGAGACATGAATCTTCAATATGCGTGCGAAATCCAAGCCGTTGATTTCGATCACGATTCAAAAACGCCCGCACGCCCTTTCATAAACCATATTTAAACCATTTCCGTCCTTTTCTCTCTCACACTTCTAAAAACTGCTCAATCTCTCTCTCAAAAAAGCAAAGGCAAATACTCTCGAAACCCTATCAACCTTCAAATCAAATTTCTGAACTTTTCCTTGAAATTATTCTCGAAAATGGCACCAACGTATGACTTTACCAAGTTGGGAAAACAAATCCACACCGGTTCGACCGTGATTTCGACGGAATGGTGAAGCGAGGTCCGACGACACCGTGAAGAAAATCGCGGAGAAGTTAGAAACGCCAGGATCAAACCGCTTTCTAACGCTGGAATATCCTATGACCTACGTGGAGGAGGTCGCACACCCTACGTGAATGCCGAGATTCACGATGAAGGAATCAAGTCATCCTGCTCACGGGAAGCACCGACTATCACCGCCAAGATTTGGTTGAATATTGCTCACTACCAAAGAGAGGGAGCATCCGAGATCAAAGAGGCCGATGTAAACTTGGGCGACGCATGGAAGGAAATAGCCAAGTCCGACGTTGTCGACAAAATAATATACACAAAGAAAACAAGAGACTCGCCAAGGAGGATTATCACAAATTATCGGACATTGTTGCCAAGTGTATCGACATCAAATTGGCACTTTGACCAACTCACAAAGGCAAAATTGATTGTGATGGCTGCAATAATCGAAGAAAAGAAGATAAACCGGCCGAGTTTATCTACAAAGCATCTCTGCCGAACGTGGGGAACAAGTCCTTCAAAGAAGATGGGTCATTTGGAGGATCTCTCGGATATGGCCCGTGATTGGCCGCTATTGGAGGTAAAAAAGGAGTACCTCTTAGACATGGGAAAGCATTCCATGTTAACAAGAGGATGTTCGAGCTAATCTCTCCGGTGCTCGTGTCGAGCGTACGCCAAAAGAGCGACACACTGAGGGGGAATCACCTGACCCAAGACACAAATGCCTTCCTCTCCAACTAAGAAAGCCGCCCTGCACCGCAAGAAGTCACGCCCGCAAAGAAAGAAAACCAAACATGCTCCCGCCCAGCACAGAGTCACTCCGCCCCTCGCAGCAGTCACCTACCCAAGCACCGTGTGTCACCGCCCTGCAGTGCCGGTCGAGAAGGACTCACAAATTCCTTCTCTCGATCGTCAAAAAGAGGAGAACTCGACAAACCTAGACGGCGCCTCCTCGTAAACAAACACAAGCACGCCCCCGCCGCCAAGACTCGAGAGGACACCGTCTCGAACCGTAAATCCTCCGTACAAACTAAGAGACGAAGAAGACTTGTAAAGCAATCCGAACAGAGAAACCACCGAGTCGGCTACTCACTAGCACAAATACCGAGACTACCGAGAAGTAGAGTCTCCGGGGACGTAGTAGATGAAACAACCCAAGTCCAAACCAAGGTGATCAAGCAGAGGCAACCTCAAGACACAAACGTAGCTCACACAAAAAACTCAAGAAGAACCAAATGAAGAGATAGTGATGTAATGATCCTATCTCCACCTTACCCGCACATCCAAAATCGTCTGCGTGAGTGGAGAAAATGGAAGTTGAGCAAGTCAAGGGAATAGTTCCAACGGCCAATTCATAGAAGAAGAAGAGGAACCGCTAAATTTCCTCGATTATCTAATGTGGCTTCCAAAATGATGAAGACAAATCGCATGGATATTCTCGCATCTACAAGGACAAGGAGAGAGAAAAGCAAGTCGAAGAAGCCGAAGCACGCGAGAAGGCAAGTATACGCCCCATCTCCCAGCACTACGTAACACTTCCATCCTCTCCTTGATGTCTTCTCCGAAAGTGACGAGGAACCGCAGAATGCCGCCGCCACGGAAGAATTGCAAGATGCGGAAGCATTGCATGAATCTAGAATCCTTCACGAGCAAAGACCGATGGAGGGACCAGGAGAGTCCTCCGAACACACCGAAATCGATCCAATGGGAGTGGTTCAAAGAAATAGCCACCGATGTTGCTCGCTACCACTTCCCCCACTCACTCGGAAGAAGCAATAAGGAATCTGGCGATGAAATCCGGGCTAGTGGGGACCCCAATCGATCCAACCCCTATTGAAGGTGTGCTACCACCGCCCCAACTACCGAACCATCAATTGCAATAGGAGTTTGGAGATGAGTGACCCCACTCCAAGTCACTCACCGGTGCTCCACCGAGGGGGAACTCCTCCACCGCAGCAAGGTCGGAGGATGCTTTGCGATGACTCCACAAAGAATGTAGGAGGCGAAGCAAAGAAAACTCAAACACAAGAAGAACAAGAAGTTGCCATCAACGGCTCGCATGCGATTGAGACTGTCTCACCGAGGTGCCAACCGCTCAAGGCTAATAACGCCGCCGATGCGGTCGAGGCACGTGAAGGAACAACCCCGGGAGTTAACACTGGCGATGAAAGTGCAATCCATGGGGTTGAGACTCCAATGGATGCCATCAGTAGAAGACCCTAAGACAGTACCGACACCGAAAAGGAGGACTAGGCCTCGCAGCAAGAGAGACCGCTGGAGGAAATGAAGGCCACGGAGGTTGAGACTTCCCGGTAACACAAATGAAGTAGAGAACATCCCTCCGCAATCATCGATCCATCCGAGAAGGAGATCGCGCACTTCATGATTCCCAAGACAACCCCGATGTCACCTTTCTCGGGATCGGGAAAGGCGAAGAAGAAGCTCTCTACCCCATGACAAATCCAAAAGACTCACCGGATGTTCCAGGGACGAGCAAGTCGATCCCAAGACTACTCGTCGGACCTTTAATTTTGATGATGAGCCACCAATGGAAATCTCATCATCGTCCGATGACGCTCGATAAGGCCGAGGACCATCTACTCAAAAGGAGAAATCACCGAGACCAACGGTTTGTTAAGACAAATGAGGCTCGGCAAGTTTAGCCCATCGCACCACAAAAACCCAACAACCAGACCACCGCTCCGACTCAAGCTCACCGGATCGATTCCCAAAAGAACTTCACGCCCACCGCTTATCATCGAACAAATCCCGGATGGCGGTGATGAATCCTTTGTGGAATCTTTCCCTTTCTCACCGGAGATACCGTAACTCCACGAAGAGTCGAAATGAGCAAGCACGCTATCACGCATCACCAGCTCTGTTTTCACTCGTGCACCATTGTTCCAAAAACTTGATTTTGACGCAGTATGGCCATCACCGCAAGAATAATCACCAAGTACGAGAAGTGTTCAAGGCACTCTTTCTTTGAAGTTGAAAAGATGGAGAGGCATCGAGCCTCCTTGGATATGCGCCGGACAACAGAGATGCCAACCTTGTACCGACTTGAGAGGCATCACAACGGGGATAAGGGAATGGTGGCAACAAAGAAGAATCAATGCGTGTGGAACAGTGAGATACTTCGAGACAATTATTCAACAAGTCGGTGTGGAGAGTCGAAAATGTTGATGCGAAAACGAAGTCTGGAACACATTGAACATATGCACGAAGCTCACACTTGCCGAGATCAAGCCGCTGCGTGAAGCGAGCGTAATGCAAATGATATACAACGTTTGGAAGAACACATGACAAGAAAATTCAGCCTTCTCATGGCCGAGATGAAGCGATTTCAGAGAATCCAACGCTACTTTGTCTCGAATTCCGTGCGACATACAACGCAGTTGACTTGAAGCAAAATTCAACCATCGAAGACTCGACTTCATGCTTGCCAAGATGTTCCCTGGGGTTCCTCTATCCTTTGATGATGCCAAAAAGGGGAAGAGGAATACCTTAAAGCAAAAAAAAATCAAGTTGAAAAGAAAGGAGCAATGACAAGGGGACAACCGAGAAGGGAAAATCGATTGAGGAAATTTTGAAATCAAGAAAGGAAAATCACGAGGGGAAGGATCAAAAATATGACCTTGATGATTGCACAAACCCCCAACAGGGGTCCTCACAAATGACATTATGAGCAAAGAACTCCCGTGACTCGCCACTCCAACACTCGTTGTATCTATGGCCGAGAAGAGAAAAGAAATTGAAGCAGGATGAAGGAGGTGGAAGGAAGAGTGGATGCCAGGGTGATGAACATCTTGAAAGAACACGGAGGCATTCCGGACAGAGACACGTATGCCATTTCGGATGTCGGACAGAGCCAAGATCGTTGACGAATTCAAAACGCTCGAATCAAGGATATTTTGCAAATATGTCCTTGGCTCAAGCTTGGGACTGTCTTGGGAAAAGGGTCTCACATTATGTGAAGAAGTTTCGACAGATGAACACAACCTATCGCTCTGCTTTGGTCACTCCGCCGGGCACTCACCGAAAGAAAGAAGAAGGCCCCAAAGACAAGATATCGCCCGCAGGTAGAGGAAGAAGCGGCGGTGGAGGAAGAAGCTTCGACTGAGGCCTCCGCCCAAGAATATTGAATACGTAGATCCGGGGAAAGAAAGGAGGGATCTACTTGGGGGCTTGACCATGTGGCGAACTTGCAAGTGGCAAAAACTAACGCCGAGTATGCAAAAAGAATAGAAGAAGAGAACAAGAGACAAACTCGGCTATGGCAGGAGAGACAGAAAGAATAAGGAAAGATGAAGCTGCCAGGAAGGCATATGAGAAGAAAAAGAAGGCGGTGATGACGAGAAGAAGAGAAGAAGATGCTTGATCAAGATGAAAGAAGGAGACAACGAAGGAGATGGAGTGTTCTTTGTCCAACCCTTCGTGTATCTTATATGTAAATACATACAATGTAAGTCTTCCTCGTAATAATGCTATAAATTTTTTGAGACAATTACATACTCGATACACCTTGTAAACAAATGTGTTAAGTACAAGAATGATATGATCAATAAAAAGATTGATTATGCGCATACATTCTATGTCAATACACTATCTGTATGTATCTTTGTTATTTGCATCTTTGTATGATTTAAGTTTTGGCATCATCAAAAAGGGGGAAATTGTTAGGAATTTTATTGTTTAGATTTTGATGAATGCCATGTAAAACTTAAATAGAAAGTTGGCTCCCCAATTCTTGCTTTGAAATGTATTGTAACAATTAGAGCCGTGGCCGAGTTAAGTCGCCTACGCTCCAACTTGCAAGAAGACAACTGGAGGCTTGAAGGAAAACTCTGGCGTGAGACAGTTGAGTACAACAAAGAAGAGCGACAGGGAACTCGATTGAAGAAGCGGTGAGATGCAAACAGTGGAACATCACCAAGTCAACTCAAGAGAAGCCAAGTCTAAAGTCAAGTGACAAGAGTCATCCATGATTGGAAGGCGACTCTAAGTCACCTGGGAAAGCGAGGAAATGCAATGTCAAGTCGAGATAATCGTAAAAGAACCGTTGCCGTAAATCAAGAGATTTACTTAAACAAGTAATATCTCCATACTACCTTTCTTGGAGTGCTCGATCCTAGAAGCGTGCAAAAGAAATGAACCAATGGGAAGCACTACACCGTGTCGACTGCGAAAGGTGATAAAACATTTCATACGAGGAAATGGCAATTCCAAGAAGCGCAAAACCAACGATCGCAAAGTGATTTTCAAAAATGAGCCTATCTCTTCAACGGGAAAATTTTTGAAAGTTCACTATAAAAGGCCGAGGAGTTTGGTTGAGAAGGAGAATGCGTGGATGAATGACACACGTGAGATATACAAGCTTATCAAAAACAAACATTCTCAATCCTCAAGCCTACACTTCAAGTACATCAATCCAACACATACCTCGAAGGAAAGAGAACTTCAATCGCTTGAAGAGGAAAATACGAAAACAAGGGGTCTACATTCCAAGAAGGATTGTAGAAAGGTTCAAGGTGAACCAAGTCTTAAGCTTTTGGAGGGCTTCGTGATCAAATCCAAAGTGCTTGAGCAAGTGAGTCAGTAGTAGCAAGGCAAACGCCTGTGAAGAAGCCGAGTCGTACGAGAAGCCACCGAGTGATCAAGGCGTCTCGATCGAGTCCCAAAGGATCAAGTCGGCCATTGTTGTGATCAAGACTTGTATCCGGATCATACCACTTTGTAAACGATCATTACTTAGTGGATTCCTCCGAGTTGGAGAAGAGAGGAGTAGAAGAATTACCCCATCTTCGAACCTCTATAAAAACTTTATCAGTGTCATTTACTTTACTGACATTTAAATATCTCAGACACTGTTAATTGCTTATATCTCACGATAAATTTGCTATCCATTTAATAATTGATAAGTACTAAATCAAGTCAGAAAAACTTGCTTAATCAAACTTAAGGGTGTTAAGTCTTCCGCTGAAAACAAAACCACAAAGAGTCAAATTATAGCCAACATCCGAGTTACTCTATTAATGTACTCAACTGAAATCTGTTGAGAGATTAACTCTACTGAGTGACTAATTCAATCGTCCATCAAGGACACAAATGTAGAACTCAGAGATTTAAAAGGCCTAAATCGAAAATTTGGTAAGGTTTATTCAACCCCCTTCTAAACCTTACACTTACACCCCTTTGGACCTACAGTGGTATTGCTCATATTCCGATAAATGCCAACAACTTTAAGCTTAAACCAACACCGATAAACATGGTACAACAGAACGCTTTGGGGGTTTCGCAACCAAAGATCCTAATTCTCACCTTGTGCATTTTATCCAAATATGCAACACGATAAAAATGAATGGAGTTTCGGATGACGCCATAAGATTGCGCCTATTCCCTTTTTCTCCGAGGGATAAGGCAAGGAATTGGTTGGGTACTTTGACGCAAGGAAGTGTGAGCACATGGGATGATTTAAGCCAAAAGTTTTTGTTTAAATTCTTTCCACCGAGCAAAACTTTGCGGCTCAAAAGCGAAATTACACAATTCCAATAGTTTGACTCCGAGCCTTTGTATGAGACTTGGGAACGATTTCGGATTTGCTAAGAAGATGTCCACAACACGGTTTTCCGTGAGGATCAACAGTTGTGTTTCTTTTACAATGGTTTGATGGGGTAAACACGGTCCTTTGTTGATGCCGCAAATGGGATTAGCATTATTGGCAAGGTTTCCACAAGACGCCTTTAATCTTCTTGAAGAAATGGCTATGAACAGTTATCAATGGCCATCCGAGAGGTCCAATGTTCAACGGGTAGAGGAAATTTCAGATTCTCGACCCAATTAAAGCGTTGACGACACAAATGGCGGTATTGGCAAATCATTTAAGTGTTCTTACGAAGGGGGCCGATACCAACACAAGCACGAGTAGTGAAGTCCTCAATATCCGATGGAGGAAGTCAATTATGTGAGTAACCTAACTTCAACAATTTCCGGAACAATTCAATGCCAACACACTACCACCCGCTTGAGAAACCATGAAATTTTTTTCCTATGCTAATACAAAGAATGTGTTGCAACCACCACCGGATTCAATGCGTCAAATGGGGTTACTAATGTGGAAGGTAAATCATCGTTGGAAGATGCCCTCACCTCGTTCATAAATCAATCAAGTTCATTCATGAGTGAAACGAGGAGCCGCTTCACAAGGCAAGACTCAAGGATGGATAAAATGGAACTACAAGTGACACAAATGGCTAGTTCGATAAAAAATCTTGAGACTCAAGTAGGCCAATTAGCTACAATTGTTGGTGGGCAACATCAAAAGGGTCAATTTCCGAGTAACACGGAAGTTAATCCTAAGGAGCAATGTAAAGCCATCTGTCTAAGGAGTGGTACGGAATATGAGGAGCCTAAAGAAAAATCTGAAAATCTGAAAATTTCAGATGAAGCATCCAAGTCGGGATATGTTGAATCGGTGATGAATGATGATGTCAAAGTCGATGAGGAAAAAGAGAGACAAAAGGAGGAACAAATAGGGGCTGAGAAGCCTAAATCTTCTTCCAACTCTAATATATCTAAATTGCCTATCTCTCTTCCCTTCCCTCAAAGATTTCAAAAGAAAAAGCTTGATGATCAATTTGCAAAATTCCTTGATATATTTAAGAAATTTCACATTAACATTCCTTTTGCAGACGCACTAGAGCAAATGACAAATTATGCAAAATTTCTTAAGGATGTTATGTCAAAGAAGAGGAAGATGACAAGCTTTGAAACGATGAATTTGACGAAAGAATGTAGCACGATAATCCAAATGAAGCTACCACAAAAACTAAAAGATCCGGGGAGTTTCACTATCCCTTATGCCATTGGTGGTAACTTCTTTAATAAAGCGTTGTGTGATTTTGGGGCAAGTATTAACTTGATGCCTTTGTCCATTTTCAGGAAGCTTGGACAAGGCGAAGTGAAGCCAACCACGGTGACATTACAACTTGCGGACGGTCACTTATATATCCTAAGGGAATTATAGAAGACGTGCTTGTAAAATTTGACAAATTTATATTCCCTGTGGATTTCTTGGTTCTAGATATGGAAGAAGATCGTGACGCGTCCACTGATACTTGGGCGTCCATTCCTTGCTCTACGGGAAAGCCTTAATAGATGTACAAAAAGGAGAGCTCACTTTACGAGTTAATGATGAGCATGTTTTATTTTCTATTTATAAGGCAATGCAATTTCATGATACAGTGGAGAATTGTAATTTTTTAGATATAGTTAGTTCATGCATTGAGGATTATGTTAATCATACATTGTCGAGGATGATTTGGAGTTTGGTCTAACCCACTTGTGTTCGACGCGTCAGTGTTGTGCTTGATTTCGATAACCAAGATCTATACGACTATGTTTGTGCCTTAGATAATATGCAGAACTACCAAGGAGCGCAAGAGGCGAAAACGCGATGTTGGAGATAAGAGAATCAAGTCTCTGACCACGCACGACGACCGGTCTCGTCAATGCATGGGCTACCCGTGCATGGTGCCGAAGCAAGAGTTGAAAATCTAAAGAGCACACGGGGTCGTGTGCGAGCATGGGCAACCCGTGCTTGATGCCGAAGGAAAATCTTAAGACAAGGGATCACTCACGACCCGTGCGCGCTGAGCACGGGACAGCCCGTGCGTGACCACGAGACAACAAACTCGACTCGAACTCAAGCCATTACCCAAGCACCTCAAATATGCATTCCTTGGGGCGAATAATGTAAATCCGGTAATCGTATCATCTCTTCTCACTCCTACCCAACTTGATAAACTGTTAAGGGTTTTATGAAAACATAAGTCGGCACTAGGATGGTCCATAACTGATTTAAAAGGCATTAGTCCATCTATTGTAATGCATAAAATTCGGATGGAAAACGTTTATAAACCATAAGTGCAAAACCAAAGACGACTAAACTCTATAATATAAGAAGTTGTTAGGAAAGAAGTATTGAAATGGTTAGATCTTTGGAATCATATATGCTATTTCGATAGTTCATGGGTAAGTCCGGTACAAGTGGTGCCGAATAAAGGGGGGTAACAAATGATCGTGAAAAATGAGAATGAAGAATTGATTGCTACTAGGATTGTTACCGGTTGGCGTATTTGCATTGATTATAGAAAGCTTAATGACGCCACTCGAAAAGATCACTTTTCCCTTCCCTTTATAGATATGATCTTGGATCGTTTAGCGGGTTATGATTATTATTGCTTTTTGGATGGTTATTCCGAGTACAATCAAATCATGATTGCACCGAAGACCGTAAAAAAACGACATTTACATGTCCTTACGGCACATTTGCATTTCGCCGAATGCCATTTGGACTGTGTAATGCACCCGCAACTTTCCAACGTTGTATGATGGCTATCTTTCACGATCTTATTGAGAAAGTTATGGAGGTGTTTATGGACGATTTCTCTGTGTTTGGTGACTTTTTTGATAATTGTCTTCACAATCTTTCCTTAGTCTTACGAGAGATGTGAAGAGACCAATCTTGTACTCAATTGGGAAAAGTGCCATTTTATGGTACGCGATGGTATTGTACTTGGTCATCGAGTCTCTTCCGCATGTTTGGAAGTGGATCGAGCAAAGATTGTAGCGATCGAGAAGTTACCATCTCCTACAAAAAAAGCCATTCGGAGTTTCTTGGGCCATGCCGCATTCTATATAAGGTTTATCCGTGACTTTTCAAAAATTACTAAGCCTTTGAGCCAAATGTTAGAAAAAGATCTCTTTCAAAATTTCCAATGATTGTTTGCGAGGCATTTGAAATCTTGAAGAAAGCGTTGTGACCATACCTATTCTTGTAGCCCCGTTGAGTCAACCGTTTGAATTGATGTGTGATGCTAGCGATATTGCGGTAGGGGCTGTTCTCGGTCAAAAGAGGGAAAAATTGTTTAGATCCATCTACTATGCTAGTAGAACGTTGGATATTGCTCAGCGAAATTATACCACCACCGAAGGAGATATTGGCAATTGTTTTCGCATTTGATAAATTTCGATCATTCTTGATTGGAACAAAAACGATAGTTCACACTCGACCATGCGACTATCAAATATCTTTTTGATAAGAAGGATGCGAAACCAAGGTTGATTAGGTGGATTCTCTTATTGCAAGAGTTCGATGTGGAAATCGGGGGACCGAAAGGGATGTGAGAATGTGGTGGCGGACCACTTGTCTAGAATTGAAAATCAAGAGGAGGCGAAAAGAGGTACGGAATTGATAAAGGAGGAATTTCGGATGAACGGTTACTCATGGTAGAGGCAAAATTCCCGTGGTATGCGGATTTTGTCAACTATTTGGCTGCTTGAGTTTTGCCTCCAAATTTATCGTCATACTAGAAAAAGAAGTTATTCCACGATGTCAAGTTCTATATGTGGGGCGACCCCCTACTCTTTAAGTGGTGCGCGAACAAAATCATCGAGAAGATGCTTGCCTCAAGAAGAATGGGAGGGAGTCCTACAACAATGTCATTTCTCACCTCCGGAGGACATTTTGGTCGACTCGCACGGTGGTGAAGGTATTGCAAAGTGGGCTATCTTGGCCCACTTTATTTAACGATTGTTATTTGTTTGTGCAAAAATGTGACGGTGTCGGCTAGGGGTGGGCATTGGTCGGGTAGTGGGTCCCGACCCGACCAGGTTAAGTCAGTATTACCCGATCGTGTCGGGTATTTTTCGAGAGGATCGGGTATCGGTGCCCGATGCCCGATTACTATAAAATCGGGTCGGGTGTCGGGTAGTGACAAACTACCCGACTAACCCGACGGCACCGACTTTCATTTTTGAAAAAAAAAAGCTGAAATAGTAGTGATGGAGATGAGAACGCAACTACTTAAATCTAGTTTTAGTTAGGATTAATTTATTTTGTTTTTAGTTTCTCGGTAGAAGTATAACTTTGGTAGGATTAGAAGTATATCGGTGGTTTTATTCTTTGTATTTATGTAAACAAAGTGGTAATTGGTTTTGTTTTGGTTTTTTTCGATTAATAAAATCGGGAGTTTTGTTATCAATCATCATCCCTCTTGCTTAGTTCAAATTGAATTAATCTAGAGGTTTGTTTTTTTCTTTTGGTCACTTTGGGTTTTTCACTTTTTTTCCTTACATCTCATAGTTTGAAATGATAATTCTCCATTCAATTTTTTGTAGGATTCAAAGTGGAATGTTTGGGTAACACCGTAACACTTTTCCTAATTGATAAAATTATAGAGATAAAAGAAAAGATCACAAAAAACAAGCAAGCGCTATTTTTTTTTTTTTTTGAGAATGGCGGTGCTAAGTTATCTTTACGCATTAGTGAATGGTATGCATTTTTTTCCAAAATAAAAATCAAATACCCGAACCCGACTTATCGGTGCACGATTTTTTCTGCACCGGCTGACCAGCCCACCGACTTTTTCGGGTAAGGGTCGGAGCCTTAAATACTACCCGATTAGATTGGGTACCCGACCCGACTACCCGAAAACCCGACTACCCGACCCGATGCCCACCCCAGTGTCGGGGATGGGAAACATTTCCAGGAGACATGAGATGCCGATGACAAATGTAATTGAAGTCGAATTGTTCAATGTGTGGGGATCGATTTTATGGGCCCATTTCCATCATCTTCGGGCTATCAATATATTCTACTTGCGGTGGAGTATGTGTCCCGTTGGGTAGAGGCGATTCCTTCACAAACTAATTATGCCCAAGTTGTGATGCGGTTCCTCAAGAAAAATATATTTACTCGATTCGGCACTCCAAGAGCTTTAATTAGTGATGGAGGGTCGGATTTTGTAAATAAATTGATGAGCAACTTATTGGCAAAATATGGGATGAAGCATAAAGTTGCATTGGCATATCATCCGCAAGCCAATGGGCAAGCGAAGTGGCCAACCGTGAGATCAAACAGATTCTTGAGAAGACGGTGAACATCAACCGAAAGGATTGGGCAATGAAATTGGATGATGTTCTATGGGCATACCGACAAAGATATAAGACACCGTTGGGCACATCCCCGTATCAACTCATTTTTGGGAAATCGTGCCACTTGCCTGGGTAGAGTTGGAGCACAAGGCATTTTGGGTGGGAAAGAAACTAAATCTAGACTTTAAAAGGCCGGTGAAGAGAGATTGCTCCATTTAAATGAGATGGAAGAGTTTCGGGATGAAGCTTACGGAAATTCCCGAATTTACAAAGAAAGAACCAAAGATGGCACGACAAAATGATCAAGAAATGAGAGTTTTTACCAGGGGAACCAGTCCTCTTGTACAATTCACGCCTTAAACTTTTCCCTGGAAAACTCAAGTCTAAGTGGTCGAGGCCATTTGTGATAAAGAAGGTATTAAATCCTCTAGGAGTCGTGGAATTGTTAACCAAAGACGGTGAGACATTCATGGTAAATGGCGGCGGATTAAGCATTACTTCCACCAAGCTAACCAAGAGGAGGTGACATCCATCACCTTGAGACCTATGATGGAACAAAAACAGGCTCCAAGCTAGAGACGTTAAATATAGCGCTTGTTGGGAGGCAACCCAACGGTTTTTGGTGTGGATTTCATTTTTGTGTGTGTGTTTCTTTTAATTTTGTTTCACTTTTGTGTGTGTTAAAAAATTTTTGAACAAACCTGAGTTTGTTGTACGGTATGCACGGGTGACCCGTGCCCTGGCACAACCCGTGCGTCCCCGGAAGAAGCGATGCAATTGCTACGACATCACACATGGGTTGTGAAGAGAGTAAAATTTTTCCTAAGGCATGGCGCACGAGTTACCCGTGCACCACGCACGGCCCGTGCGCATTTACGGGGGGCGTAAATAAGGGCGGCCCAGGCACGCTCTTCGATTTAAAAAAACATCCAAGCGCACGCCGCCCCTCCCCTCCCCTCCTTGTGCTCAAAACATTTTGTGTCTTCATCAAAATTCTCCCATAAAATTCATTCTCCCATCATACTTCCCATATAACTTGCTTTAATTTGGAGTTTGGGGTGAAGAAAAGTGTTGAAATTGCACCTAGGGCTCAAGTTCTTCCTTTGCTAAATTTCGACTTTCGGTAAGAATTCTTTATTCTTTTTCAAAATTCTTGTTACATATTGATTGAAGGATCATGGTGGGTGCATTGTGTGATAATTTGACATGCTCTAAATTGAAATTCTCTTTGAGGCAATTTATCGAACACATTATGCGCATATTGAATTGGGGCCATTGGGAGTTGTCTTGTTGATGAATTGTGCATATGCTATGATGTTTAGGGTATTAAGACTGCAATCCCTTACAATTATGCGAATGCTTGATAGTTTGGAGACTAAATTTGTGATTAAGTTGATAAAGGAGAGTATTATACCCTATTTGTCTAGTATGGCTTAAATTCATCATTATCGATTAAAAGTGATCTTGTTTGGGATACTAATATCGTTATTCCGTACCAATTCTTATCATGGCTGAAAGAAGGAACCCCAAGGAGGAAGAAAACGTGCTCGCAAGGGCCGAGAAGCGGCACCGCAAGAGGTGGAACCGAATAGCCCCACGGCTTATGGGGTTGTGTTGACAAACACAAACGACCTTGAGTGGTGGAATCGATCTGTGACGATGATTGTACCCAAAATCTTGGGATACATGACGATGTGTGCGTCTATTCACAAGAGTCGGGTGGACCAATTTCATGAGCAAGCGTGGTGGCCTACATTTAAACGATTCACCTTGGAATTCTGATCTTCGTAGAAGTACTCAAGTAAGGAGGAGCCTTTGAACCATACGAATACGTTTTGGTTGGGTAATATACGTAGAAGCCTATCTATTACCCAATCAACTCTATTTTTGAGGTTCCAACTAACGCCCGATTCCGACCACTAGACCAATATGATCGTATACTTTTCGGAGAATGCTTGTTGAAACACCGAGACAGTCCTATGATATACACCGCACGAACCGCTAAAGCTTATTGGGTCCGCAATCCGATTTTACACATACATCGAGATTCTTTGCATCCTCCGTGTTCGCACGAGAAAATATTGGGGGATGACCACCAGGGAGTTGTATTTATTGTGGTGCATGCTCACAAATACACCCTACAACACAACCGCCTTTATTTCGCGAGCAAGTTGAAGCGATTAGTTAGGCGAGAAGGGGGTGCTATTTCTATAGGGGGTCCGATTACCCCTATTGCTTGACACTTCAACATTGATTTTCGAGGCTTGGAGCACATGCACGAAGCACTCGGGTCAACATGGCATCTTTGCACCATGTGAAATTTATTGCAAATGAAGATGGCATGCTATTCCTTCAAACAGGCGGTGATGCATTTCCATTACCTAACCCGAGATACACCACAAGAGACACCCTGGAGGACACAACCAATTTCCTTCTTAACTCAAAGCACATATCGAGTTCTTGAGGCAATCAATCTTTGGGAAGAGGCGACGAGTTGCGGGGTTCCCAGGATGTAGAGGATATGGCGGTACCAAGAAGAAGAGCTAAAAGACAAGAAAGGGGAATGAAACCTCATCACCCTCAAATAGGGTATGACATTCCTGGCTCTCACGGGAGGAGATCACCCCAGACCCTCACATAGCGGGGATCATCCCTAACTTCTTATGGTGGCGAGTACCAACGCGAAATGAATTTAATGACATGCTCTATGCATTTGGGGAGGACTTACGGCATCAAAGGGAGGAGTTGTGGCAACAAAGGGAAGACTTGCGGCAACATCGAGATGATTTCCGTGCATTCCTGGGAGAACTATGATCGGAGGTCCTTGGAGACGTGGCAAATCGATACAATAGATACAAATGTGGAACATCTCACGAGCCACTTCCCGCCGCCACCTCCACAAAATGACTCGGTATATCTCCATTTTTCATTATTGAAATTCTATCTTTCCCCTTCCTGGACAATATAATTTCATTCAAGTTTGGGGGAGAGGTAGTATTTTGATATATGAAAAGTGTAGATAAAATCAATCTTGCATTTTTGTGTGTTTTTCATATAGTTGCATGTAGAGCATTTTAGGTTGCATTGCATTAGAAGCACATTTACGACTTTAGCACGTTTATTGCTTTCATAGATGTTAGAGAGTGAGTTGATGGGCATGATGCAACTTGATGTTTGTGTGTTCTTTGAAAATTTGTATTGTTGGGATTGGATGTTGAGTATGAGTTGATTGAGCTATGAATAGATGATATTGAGCAAGTGGATATTGAGAACATGGTTTGATGCTCAATTACATATTTACAAGCCCAGCCGAGCTTTTGAGCCTTTTTGCTTCTATTTTATGCAACCTTGTTTGTGATTTGAGTCTATCATTCATGTTGTTAGAATTCTAGAACTTGCTCGTATCTCTGTCAAGGCCACATGTTGTATGCGAATGTGAATATGATTAAAGGCCATCTTTGTTAGCCTTTCAAGCCTTTTGCTTACCTAACGTTGTTGAAATTCCTAGTTAGCCAATTTGAGCCTATTGCCTATTTCTTGG
The DNA here is from genome assembly GCA_016081115.2 of Rehmannia glutinosa. Taxonomy (NCBI): domain Eukaryota; kingdom Viridiplantae; phylum Streptophyta; class Magnoliopsida; order Lamiales; family Orobanchaceae; genus Rehmannia; species Rehmannia glutinosa. Next base: position 127,822 of record JABTTQ020002257.1, on the reverse strand, counting down.
ATAGCCACAAATTCAAGCCTTAACTTGATATATTTGTTACCATGCACTCGGCGTATAGCATTGAGTAAAGGGAGTGAATGATGTTGAATGAGCGGGAATTGAAAAGTCGGATAATTGGGCAAATTTGGTTGATGGGACCAAAAGAGGAAGAAAAGGGGAGAAAAGAAATGTTGAAAATTCACAAAAGAGTTGGAAAAAAATCGACTTTATGATGTGAGTCTTCATTGAATGAACTTGGAGGCTAAGAATTGTAATGTGAGGTGGAAATGTTTACAAAAGAAAGGGGATGAAGATAGGAAGAATTGATGAAAATGAGAGAAGAATTTAAGAGCATATTGAGCTTTAATGTAGATGATCTATATGCTCATCGGTCTATACGCCGATTTTGAGTCACTCTATCCATATTTTCCTACCCTACCTAAAGAGCCTTCATTACAACCAAAATAAAAAAGTCCTTTTTGATTCACAAGTTGCGTACACTCTAGTGGCGGAGATATGAGACAATTTGCAAGCTTATGGTAATTCTGCAACATTGAATTGATTGGAGCGTAAACACGTCCTATATTCATGTGAGATGAGAGCATACATTGATCCCGAGAGATGTGATTGAGCATTTACCATGTTTTATTTGATACGTGCTCCATGATTGGATATTTGAGGCTTGATTGATTTGTTGCTTGACACCCATGACGAACAATATGGATTTTCTTTTGGAGTCTTTGTGTGCGCTATCTTTCATTGCTCCATGTTGTGCTTTATCTCGTTTTAAAAATTGTTGATCGGGACGGTCAACAGTTTAAGTTTGGGGGATTTTGATAGGTGTGAGTTTTGCATGTATTTTGAGGTATAATGATGACAAAAATGGTGATTAGACATGCATAAACTCATGTGAAATGGTTTGTATTCACTCTTTGTGGGAAAGATATTACGATTTGCTCGTTTTATAGGAATTTAATGATATTTGAAGCAATTTGGAGACAAATACGAGCATCCGAAGTAGAAACGCCAAGAATCGAGTGAACATATGAGATTAGAAGATAAAATGAGATGAAGTTGGGCAAATAAGGCAAATATAGGGAACGCATGGGTAGGGCGTGCCCTAGGCACAACCCGTGCATCCCTGGGCAAGAAAAAATGAGACTACGGCATGGCGCACGGGTCACCCGTGCGTTGACGCACCACCCATGCGCCACTGAAGAAATCGAAGATGCCTACGACACCACGCATGGGTAGCCGTGCTGGGACGCACGACCCGCGTGCGTGTTTGGCAAACAACAAGGAGTTCTCTATGGGATGACGCACGGGTAGCCCGCGGCGCTGGGTGCACGACCACTTTGCGTCTGCGCTAGAATGACATTTCCTGACAAAGACTTTGCCCTAAACTTCTAAAAGGTATAAAATGGCTTTTGGGGGCGCACACCAAGGGGATATTCGACATTTTGGACTTAGAACACATGACAAAACACAAACATAACCAGGAGGCATCAAAGAGACAATCAGTTGCATCGGAGCTTGAGAAATGAAGATATATCGAGAGATTGTCGACTTTCCTAAGTTTTCTTGCTTCTCTTGTATTTTTAATCTTTCATTTGAGCTTAGTATGGCTTTGAACAATTTGTCTATGAGTTGTTTAAACATCATGTGTAACTAAACTTCTTGAGATTTCCGGTTTTGGAAGTAGATTAATGAACTCTTGTTGAATGTTTTAATCTTAGTTGAAGTTATTGTTTTGAAGCCTATTTGAGTACTTTGAGCTTATTCTTGTTTTATCACTTGGCCAATGATTTAGCATGTTTGATATATTGATTCATAATTCGAGAGATGAGTTTCAATATTAGATCTTGAGTACTTAACACGAATATTTGCATGAATCGAGAGGTTTGTAGATATTTGTGAGGGCATTTGATCTTTTGAGCTTTTAGGAGTTGTGTATCTCATGTTGAGTAGAGATGCTAGCATAGATATTACAATCTACATTTTATATACATCTCGAGAGGAAGGATAATATACCATTGTGATCGTCTTATAGGAATATTGATAATAACTTTGGGTTTGATTAAATCGGACAATAAGAGATATATTAATCGAAACCTTAACCTGGGAATCCATTTTATTCTCTTGATACTTCCATTTTCATCATTATCTTTATCTTGTGTTTTTGTAGTCTAATTTGTCATAATCTCACAACAATCATCAAAGTTTGATCGTCTAAATAAAAATAAGACTATCTTAGTTCGATACTTAGCATATAAATTTATTAGTCTCCATGGATACGACCTTGCTACTCTATTCTATAACTTACACCGTACACTTGCGGTAAAGCTAAAAATAAGGCGAACACATGGATTACACACAATGATGTCAAGCTTGCCAACCTTGCGAATTTCATTTACTAACCACCGAGCAATTACGCCCTACCGTTGCTTCATGGCCATTTGATGCTTGATGTTTAGATGAAATTATACCAATGACGAAGTCTCATAGGAAATTTATTATATAGATTTTCATAATCCTTATAAAAATATGTATTAGAAAGTTGGCACCATATTTTCATGTAATTTCTACACTTGTTAATAGATATGATGCAAGTTGACTCAAATGCAGCCAAGTAAAATTGCGAGAAGACTTCAAGAAAGCTTCAAAAGACTCATAGCTGAGTTTGTGAAGATTCAACGATTCACAATCAATACGTTGTCGAAGACTCTCAAATAGCCAGATATACCAAATGCCAAGTCTTTCAAGAAGGCGACTATAGAGTACATCGAGATGATTCTCTCGGAAGATTCAATATCGATCTTAAAGGGCTAAATCAATCAAGGACTAAAATAAACTAAAAAAATTCGTTGCAGACCGTGTCCAAGGAGAATATACTTTGAAATCAATGAAGTATGATATTTGACTATAAATGTGTGTTCGAAGATTTCGTTACATAGCGTACGGTGTCAAGTCTTAGGATATTTAGAAGTGGGGTTATCGTCTCCACATGGATTGATATCAAATTTTAAACTAAGTAATCTTGTAATTATAATAGCTTAATTTTATCTAGATAATTGAAAAGAGATGGGTTTTTTTATTAAACTAACAATAAAACTAAAATTATACTAACAAATTCGTTTAGACAATTTATCAAACACTTAGTAGATATGAATTCTAGAGGGTTGATTCACCTAGTTTTCCCCTATGTTATCAATCCAGTTTATTAATCACACGTTATTGATCTATAAGCCCTTCTACCGTTTATCACTTCCTCTCTCGAGTGCCAAGTGATTCTAGGTTCCAATCTTGATTTCAATATCTCTATAAAAATCATAAATTAAACCCTAATGTGCTCAATAAATATTCTTTCACGGACTTTGAAAGATTCAAAAGCTTCTCGATTCTTTGAAACCCTAAGTTATGTTATTCTATGGCCAATCGTTCAATTACCTCTCTCGAGTGTGAAATCAAACACGCCAAACAATCTAAACTATTGATCGAGATAATTGATGCAATCAATCCAAATAGCAAAAATAGATGTAATAACATGCGAATAAATAAACTGAAATATTAAAACATAGGTTCAAACATTGGTTAAATCATCCCTAGAAAATAAAGTTTAGCTCACGATGGATGTATAAAAACCCATGAAAAGTAATTATACATCTCAAAGATAGATAAAGAAAATAAATAAGGAATTGAAAAGAGAAGAGAAGAAATCCTCTCTCGTGTCCGATGAGAGATGCCTTCAATCATCGTCCCGAACTCTTGCTCTGTGTTTCTTGCCTTGTGTTGTGATCAATAGAATGCCGACCCCCATTTCGTACGACCCTTCTTATATTTATACCCAAAAATCCGTTTAGAAACCCTAAAAATAAGTTTCCAATTCTCCACATTTGGGTGATGCGCTGCTGCTGTGGCTTCAAAAGAAGCTGCTGCAGCAGCTCTCAAAAACTCCACTACCTTGTTTTTAGGTACAACGCTGCAACCCTCTATTAAGAGCACAACCCTCCTCCAATTTCAATGTTTTATTGAATTTTCTCTTTTCAAGTGCGACTTCTTCCTCCCAAACATGATTTTATCATTTTTCATCGTCCTTCGGCTACCATAATCTGTATTGACTCCCCAACGACACGTAATGAAATAGAATGGACTCAAACTACTCTAAAATACCCCAAAACAATGCAAAATCCTAGTCTAGAATACTCGATTCATTGGTATATAACCAACCTAACAAATACCCCCAAACTTAGACCATTGTTTGTCCTCAAGCAATTTCTATGACTCTTGAAAGACAAAAGACATAAATCAAACAAAAATATCAATCTGTGACTCAAACAGGACCAAACCGCAAAACTTCACAACCAAGCTCTTTTGTCTCATATTTCATTTCACTATCAATAAAGCATGCATTTTACAATGTGATCTCATGAATGTGGAATGTTATTGTTAACTCCATTTTCATCATCCGGATAAATTCACGCAATCAAATATTTTCCAAAGATGATCCACTTTTTGAGTATAGATGTGTATTGTTTACCGAACTCCATGACTTGTCTTTCACACTAATCTCCACTAATGTAGGCGAATGTAACACAAGGATCAGTAGGACTTTTAAAGCTTGTAATGTTGGCTTAGGGTAAGGTAGGAAAATATGGGATTATGTGCCTCAAATCACCCAAACACACAATTATCAATTCTAATTAATCACGGGTTCATACATAACCATCACTTTGTAACATTTCCCTTGTTCACGTTTTATGAGCTTTTTTACACGATAATTTTTTGAACTCCCAAACTTGATCTTTTGCATACTTTCGACATGGGGTTTTAATATTTTCAACTCTAGGGCAATTTCACGCAATTCACCCTTTTCATCATACCCATCCTCAACCTTTATCTTATTTCTATAAATTGTGTGTATGAGTGAGAGGTAATTGGGATTTTTCACATGTAGGCTCTGGGTATTGGGTGGTTGCCAAAGAAACGGGTTTAAAAAAGCTCAAAAGAGGATACTACGGATAATATATAAACATAAAGGTAGGCATTTTTGGATCTAGCTGTTCAAAGATGGCCTAAATCACTTCCTTATTGTTACATAACCTAGGATTTCGCCTCGACTAGTGTTCAAACAAGTTCTAGAATCCAGTGGGATCATTCAGTCATCAATTAATCACATGAACCGTCTCCAAATAAATCAACAAAATCAACAAGTGGATGGAATAAATGTGAAGTACGACATATCACAGCTCAAACACATACTCTTTTGACGATTCAACTCATATTCAACAAATTTACTCAGACATTAAGTTCTACAATTACACAAACGACTTGACTCCATACTCTTTTTTCGATTTTTTTTAACAATACATGACTCGACTCAACAACAAATACATATTACACCCCAAACTTATAACGAACATTGTCCCCAATGGGGAGGTGCGAAATAGACTTTCTTGGTAGCCGAGGATATGATACTACATGTACTAAGATTCTCGTATAAGAGTATTTGTGCCTAACACACACAAACCGGTGGGTATCATATTCTTCTGAGGTGGGGGCTTTTTCTTTCCCTTTGCCTTGGCCCGTTCCCTTTTTGGTTTTGCATCTTTGTAACCTAGTAAGGTAAACAAGAAAACAAAACTTCCGGAAATACCAAATTTGGTTACGGGTGAAAATCGGTAATCAACGTCGTCTGAGATGCACCAAAGTGAAAGAATAAATGCCACATATAGAATGAAAGTGTGGACATACAAGGTGACAATCATACAATGTGAAAACATCAATGAGGCATTTTGTCAAGCACCTTGTAGGCATGAATTTAATAAGATGGTAAATGCCTTGGATAATTCATTGCAACCCCAAAATTTAATACCAAAACCTAATTCTATCATGAAAGTTCAATGCATAATCCAACACCCAACAACTATTAAACCAACACCACCACAATCCAATCACACAAAATAGAGAAATTGAAGAAACCATAGGGAAGGGTTGAAGGGAAGCAATCTTACCAAATGTTACGTGGAAGAGATGAAGGAGGTGTGTGAAGATTGAGTGGAATTTGTGCTTGTTTTGGTGGTAGGGAGGTTTTTCTTGAGTGAGAGGTTAAGGGGAGTGTTGGTTATGTTATAAAACAAATTGAGGATGCTCTATTATAAGGAGGGAACACGTGCGCGTGTTGCGATGCTGCCTTAAAATCCCCGTCCTGGATTTAGGGGTCGCATTGCAAAGACGCCCATTTTAGATCTGCGGTCTTTGTGTGCTTCCGAATTTTCTGCTGCATGTAGTAGCAGAGGTCTAAGTGGCTTCTTTCACCGGTTTGCCATCAAAATTGCTTCATGATCATGCAATAAAAAGGTCGGGTATGATGCAACACAACTAATCCTAAGAATGCAAATTAAATATGAAATCAAATATTATACTAAACTAACAACTAAGAAAACAGGGAAAATGCTTGGTTGCTTCCCAAGAAGCGCTACGTTTTATAGTCTTGGCCATCCTTTGTCGGACTTATCAAGTTGGAGCTCCGGTGGGAACGTTGTCCATATTTCCTTAGACACTTCCCAACCACCAATATCCTCATTTTGATACCCGTCCATTTGATGACATTTGTTAGGTTCAAATTTAAGCCTCTTGGTTGGATGGATGGTGAACACGACTTTCTTCTTATTAACCCGCAGAGTTAGTTCCCCCAATTCTACATTAATTAATGCCCTTGTAGTAGCTAAAAATGGCTTTCCAAAGATTGTAGGTATCTCATAATCCTCCTTCACGTCCAACACCACAAAATCCGGAGGAATATGAATTTGCCAATTCTCGATAACACAACCTCAATAACTTCCCAAGGATAGGTGATGGATTGATCTCAAAACCGCAACGTGATATTATACGGTTTCACCTCCCCAAACCCAAGCTTTGTGGAATCGGATAGAAATATAAGATTAATCTTTGGAACCAAGATCACGTAGATCCTTCATTTTCTCGAGGTAATTTTTTGTTTTTGCAAAATAACACCCCGGGGTGGGGGATTGAGGCGTGATACCCTACCTGTAGATCAAATAATCAAACTCATTATACAATGTCATGTCCCGTCAAAGGAGAAAATCAAAGAACAAATAACCTATCACTATGATATCAAGAAAGACTATCAAAAAGAGATATCTAAAAAAAAGAACTAAAATCTAAAGCTCGGATATCCCAAATGGTCCATCCGAATAAGGGATAGTAGATGGTGGGGACGCCGTGCCCTCATAAACAATGTGACTACCAAGGCGGCGACTCCCAACTCGCCGATGATCTCTGGCCGGTCAATTCTCCTCTCTGTGTATGTGGGAAATCGAATCACGAAGGTCCTCGGCATGTTCAATACGAATCGGTGTATCTTGAACTGCGCGAAGAGCGAAGGCCACGGATGTGATCGTGGTGACCACGGCCCATGCATCCAACTCGATCCAAATATGAAGTGACAAATCGTCGGGCATGCCACAATCCCATCTCCGAGTCTAATAGTTCGGCATGAAAGCTCGACATTGCATGGAATGAGCTATGAAATGCCAACATGAGTCTGCCCAGAATGATCTCGAATCAAACCCCTCCACCAAGAATCAAAGTTCCTCGATCAAATGAACCATCCTTGTTCGGCTTGATCGAGGAGACCGAGGGCTCGCCAAATCACCATCCTCGGCTGCGTGAAACATGTGGTGGAGCATTCCCCGCAAAAAACTCACGGAGGGGAGGCATCCCGGACCAATCCGAAGGGCTCAAACGCCGACCAAAACAAGAATCCGGAGATACCACTCCACCTTCCAAATAATGTGAGAAGCCAAGAAAGGAATGTGTCGATGCTTGACACTATTCCTTTCCGTCCCGATAAAACCATAAAATCAAGCGGGGAACCAAGAAACTCAAGTGCCTCGTGTGTGATCCGTGTGTGCGATTCCTCCAAAATGAAAGGAACAATATCATATCGGTGGTGTGTGGAAGTGTAGTGTCAAACCAAGGAAGAAAGTGATTCCACACTTATGAACAAAGATCATTCATCAAAAAGAGGTGAGGGATAGATTTGACTGAGGAGATGAATGTGGATTATTCAAGCAACACCCGAGAACGTGAGGCAAGGGAAGTGCCACGTGCACGAAGCTTGATATCCACGGGAAGACGATTACGAAGGAGGCGCCAAAGGAAAATAGAGATAGTAGGAATAAGAGGATCGTTCCAAATGGCACCATCTGAAGGTTACGAGCATTTCTACCCCAGAGAGAATCCCAGCGAGAAGACGTAGAGAACCCACCATGAGAGGTAAACATCCACCGCATGATATCCTCGACCCCGGAAGAATCGGAACCCCGGATATATCCTCAATGAGACTCTCGGGAAGCCCACACCGGAGACCAAGACCTGATACAATCTATCTCTTTCCCATATACCAACGCGAGTGAACGATCCACCGTCATATGACCCAACGGGTGATCCAAACAATGATCCGCAAGCGGCCTATGCCCAAACCAAATATCATCCCAAAAGCCGACACGGCTACCACGCGCCAATAGACCAAAAAATCCGATCTTGGGCTTGAATACCGATCCGCCTCAAGCGCCTCCACGATGACTATGATTATGTGTTCTGAGGCTCTGAGGAGACCAAGCCCATTATATAAAGAGATGCTTGCGATCAAGAATTGAACCCACAACGAATGGCCCTCGCGTAACCTCCACCACAACTTGTAATCGGCGTCGGCAATATCGAAAGTCGGCGCAACCCCAGCCCACCCTCGAAAATAGGATGGCGAGATAATATCCCAAGCGATCCAATGAGTCTTCTTTTGTCCCGCATAGGATCCCCAGGAAGAATCTAGCCACGATCTGCTCAAATCGCTGCAGAATGTCTTTGGCGCGGCCGCATGACTGAAGAATATGTAACGGGTGGCCATTAGCGTGCTCGAATAAGAGCGAGCCTACCACCAAAGGAGAGATGTCGTCGACCACCCGGCAACTCTATCCAACATTCTCTCGAATCACCGGAAGGAAGAGCTCTTTCGTCATTCGCCCCTTGAACAAAGGGACACCCAAATAAGTCACCGGGCAAGTCATCGCGAACAAAGCCTATCGGCTCATGAACCATGTGCTCCCGTAAATCAATGTAACGTGGGGCGGAAAGAATCTACTCTTACGTACCTGTGACCGGTGGCGAGTAGCGAGAATAGTGCTCCAAAAAGTGCCTCAACGTGACCAGACCATCCTCGACGCCCTAGTGAAGATAACCACATCATCGGCATAGGCGGATGCATCACCGGGAAAACCTCGTCGCGTCCGATAAATCATATCCCGATGTCGTCTAATAATGGAATCCAATTCACTGGGATAAATACTCCACCGCCAGAAACAAACAAGGCGGGAGATAGGGATCCCCCTGCCGCATCTTCTAGTCAAATGAAAATATCGGAGAAGGGATACCATTAACTGAAGCGAGAGAAGCGCGTGCTCAATACAATCGCCAACCATATCAATCCACCGAGCAGGGAAGCCCATGTGAATCATAGATGTATACAAGAAATCCCATTGCTGACTATCATAAGCTCTAGCCATATCAAACTTCATCACCACATTAGGAATCTTCGTGGCTAAGCCGATATCATGGATAAGCTCTGCCCACGAGCAATATGTTATCCGAGATGACACGGCCGGTGTGAAACCACTCGATTCGGTGACACAATCAAAGGCGAGAATCGAGACTAATCGTGCATTCAAAATCTTAGAGATAATCTTATTCGTCACGTTGCATAGGCTAATCGGCCAAAAACTCGATCCACTTCCAGGGTGAGGACCTTGAATGAGAACTATAGATGTAGGCGTGAGCGTGGATGGCATAAGATTTCCCGAGAAAAAGTCAATCACTTTGCATCCTCAACATCCGGTCGACAAAATCCCAACAGTCTTTGAAAGAACAACGATGAGAATCCATCGAGGCCCAAACACTAGACGGATCAATCCCAAAAACCGCATCATGGACCTCCCCGGGTCGTCGGCATAAAGACAAAGACCCTCCAAATCGACAAGATCGGAAGCGGGAAAGAACTCATCAACGGGGAGTCGGATACTCCAAGTCGAAGTCAAAGGGATGAAAAAATGAACAACCGACTTTCGAATCTCGAGTCATGCGTGATCGTCACCCCATCATCTTCAATCGAGTGGATCTAGCGCGACACCTCTTACGCTTAACAAATCCATGGAAAAACTTAGTGTTGCGCTCTCCTCGATTCCACTTAATAGCGACTTTACGGCGCCAAATATCCTCCTCCATTTTCAAGCGTAACTCGTACTCGGCCACACAACGATGTAGCTCGGCCCGATGAGTTGGAGACGGATCACTATCGTCGCAACCTGAGCCACTGCTGAACCGCATCATCGGCCATTCTAACTTGGATCAAAAACATTACCAAATGTCCGGTAATTCCAAATCTTGAGTCTGCGCTTGACCTGTTCAACTTGTGTTGCAAGCTCCTCATCCCAAAAACAACCGATGGGGATGCCCCCATGCTTCTTTGACAACCCGCAAAAAGGTATGGTGACGTACCCACATATCTTTGAAATCGAAAGGAAGAGCAAGGCACAAACGGTAAAAATTGATAGGATATGAGTAAAGGAGCATGATCGGAGCGAACAAGAGATAAATGCGTAACAACGGAAAAGTAAACACATCAGCCCAATGTTCATTATACAAAGCCCTATCAAGTCTCTCCTGAAGCCCACCTCTAGCCCAAGTAATGATAGGCCCCTCACACCCCGCATCAAATAATTCACACAATCCGCAATCATATAGGCAAAATCAAGCATCTCATTCGACCTATCGGTAAGACCACCAATCCTCTCGTGATCATGCAAAAAAATGTTAAAGTCACCACTAACAAGACAGGGGTAACCCTCCATACTAATCGCAATCTCACGACTTATCCCACAAATCGTATCTAGCAAGTCTATCACATTTAGCATACACAAAAGTCAAATAAATAGGTGAGGCAACAATACGAGTCAATCTACAATGTAACAATTGCACATGATCAATGAGAAAGTCAAAATGTAAATAGCGTGACATAATCCAAATATGATTAGAACAATTACTCAAGCCATTATCAAAGCCAAATCTCGACAATAGAAACTAAATTCGAAGGCAAAGTCATAGGTTCTAAAAGCACAACAAAAGGCAATTTATGACGAGAAATTAACGCATGCAAATGACGTTGGCTACCCAGTTAGCGATACCCCTCACATTCCACGTTAAAAATTTAATCGACCAATTAACAATTAGAATGAGAAGAGGATTTAGAAACACCTGATCGATTTTGAGGTCGTTGGCTCCTCCTCCTTTGTAGAGAAAATGATGAACCAATTTGCCCGACTTTGTAGTCTTCTTTGCCAATTTCGAAAATTTGTCAACCCCGATTTTTGATTTTATCCGACTGATCAACACCAATATCATGTTCATCTTTGTGCATTTTTGTGGCAATTTTCCCATCCTCCAAATTATTATAATTGGCGTCATTTGTGCGGGAAGAATCCATAGGATTTGGGCCACTTGAATCAACTAAACCCACTTCCTTAATGATATACACAGTGGCTGAAGGGCAGGGTCCACGTCCGGGTCAGCTGGAGCAACCAAATTGGACTACAGGATGACTCGGCGGTTGGCTTGGGTGTAAAAATTATTTGGGGTGACGGATGGGCTGTGGCATTTTTGGCCCAAGTTAGCATGTCGGTGTTCATCCCGGGCCAATAGCGAGATGGGTTGGGAGACATGGTTTGGTGGATCAAGTTAACATAGTGGGTTGAATTAATCAAGGGCGACAAAAAAACATCATGGGCCCTTGAGTCAGAGACAAACACATGAGGAGGAAAGATGGTTTGGTCCATAAGATTGTGTTTATCAAGACCCGGTGATGCGTGCACGGACGAGGCACGAGAGAGGTGGGTTAATAGGCTGTGTTTAAGATTTGGGCTAGCTTAATCAAAGGAGGCGAAGAGGAGGCCCCAAATTGCTCGAAGCGCTGCCCACAAGGATTACCTGATTGTTTGGGCCAATATCATGTTTAGGGCCCAAATTGAGAACATGCATAGAGTCAATCCAATTTTGCATGGATAAATGTCGATTGGGTCCCATTTTCATGCAAATTACCTTGAACTCCATGTAGCCCATTAAATCCTTCCAAAACGTGGCGAGGTTGCGATGGATGATGGAGTAAATTAACGAGAAAAAGTGACATAATTATCTCCATTAATTGCACCTTTTTCCATATCACCAAAAAATCACCCCACTAATCATGTTATCTCCCACTAATTTGTCCATATCCTTTTTCAATGAAGAAGAAAGAGATGTGGATTTTTATTTTTAGTGAGGAGCCACAACAATTGCTTTTAATCACGCCATCTTGCAAATCCAACAAAAGAGGCGCCGCACTAGTCATGTTGTCTCCCACTATTTTGGCCATATCCATATTAAAAGACGAAGAAAGGTTTTGCCCAATGTATACCACATAATCTGAATTCGAATGGGGCCCAGAAGGAATAATATCCAATTTAAAAATATGAGCCATTTTTAAATTGAGGCCATACGCATGTTTTTTCTCTTCACTATCGGATAAAGTTGGAAATGAGTGGGTGGGACATTTAGGAGCCCCATTTGCATAGGGATAAATGAGATCTCCATTATCAAGGCTAGCTAAAGACGCACGCTTCTCAGGCAAGTGGTCCTTATTGACAATTAAAAAATTCGAACACCTACCATCCTTGTCCATAACCTGATTAGGCGCACTCTCATCCTCCAATTTGTCCTTCTTTATAGCATATTCTTTAGTATTGGAGTTCCATTTTCCAAGGTCTGTCTCAAAGCATGAGTTGTCGCCCATGTTATAGGGAATGTTTCCACTGTCAATATTGTCGTTTTGCAAGCCGTCCGAAATTCTAGCACAAGCTACAATGCTTGACGAATCTTTCTCCACAAAATTAGAGTCAATCTGGTCTTCCATCGGTACATCAATAGCCTTATCCGGACCCTTGGTTAAAGGTGACACACGGTATCGATAGCTCAAAATCGGCATTTTCCAAAATCGAGAATCGATTAGTACCGATCCTTCAAAGATTTGAGTGACTATCTTCAAAATAGGTATGTTTCGAATTTTTGCTAAATGCAAGAATTCCTTGGAGACCAACCCTGTTTCTCTAGGCCCTTTCTTAGTAACTTTAATCCATTCTCGAATTTTTTTCTGTCAGAAAAACACCCCTAGAGGGGTTGGGGTTATCTGCCTTGGGAAGCTTAATATTATCCACTACACCCCTAGATTTCTCCATATTACCATATGACCCATTCAAATCATGACCTTCTGAACCTGCTAATGGTAGCGGACGCCTAGCAGGTGGAGGTGGACGGGTTTTATTGCCGTTCATGTAACAACCCTCAATAGAATGCCCAATATGCTTACAATGATTACGATGAGTCCTGGAATACGTTCATAAATAATCTTTTGAGTGTGCATGGTATCATCGAACTCTAGAATAATCTCATCAATTCTCTCTTTCAATAAATCCAATTCCACACAAACCCTAGCCATAGAAAGTCGGGATCGAGCTGCTGTCAGGGAGTCCACTTGAAGAGGTGTGCCAATAATGTTCTTGATAGCAAATAAAGCATTATGATCAAAAAAATGTATAGGCAAACCGGAAGGCGAATCCAAAGCCCGCGCAAGAGGGGCTTCCAATTTGGATTAAACGAAGCGTCCACTTGAATACACGCATTGGCGGTCCCAACGACCATAAAGTACCCATCCATAACTTGTTGAAATCCTCCTCGATCGTAGTTTGATGATAATATGTGAAGCATTTGCAAAGCTCCAAGAGAATGGCCCCTTCAAATTCAACGCAGATAATCCTAAAACAATTCCTTTGGGTTGAGGAATTGCAAAGGAGAACTTTCAATCAAGGTGAGATTCCAAGCCGCTACAAGATGATCATTCTCCTGGGAAGAAAAACCAAGAATCGCTTGCCATCTCTTTCCTTGTGGGTGCCAAGTGGAGCGACTCTCTTGGGATCAAAAGGAAGGTTAGAACGATTAGAACTTGAGGCGGTCACCTTAGCATATGATGCATACTTAGGATTATGATTTTCCGGACAAGGATCAAAGTCCGCCATGAAAAATGGTGAAAAAAAAAAACCCGAGTACAACGAAAAAATGCAAGAAAAAAAAGATGAGAAAAACGAAAAACCGAAAAAAAGGAAAGAAAAACCAAATCTAAATCTAAAACTCCTCGGAATGATAAACTCCATGAACAATCCGCGTGAAATCGGCCCAAACGTGAAGAACAATGCATGTGTGTGTGTGAAAAAATGTGTGCTAGTGTGTGAGTGAGAGAGGGCTAAGATTTTTAGCGATCTGCATTCCTCTGTCGGTGGATAGTCTCAAACTCCTTCAACTTCATTTTCTTTGATTCCACTCCCTTCGTATAAATGGGCAATTGTTCGGGTGAATCTTGAATTTAAGTCGTTCTTCACATAAATTGCATTGCAATGCTCTCTACGATTAACCTCCGTATCACTTTGAAACTTGTCTCTCTTTGCAATGAATTCACTAATATCGCTAATTGTCTCATTTGTGTCTATCTAAGATGCGTCTCCATAGTATTCATCTTTGTACCCGAATTATCAATTTGTGCATCACTTCTATTTAATTGATTCCTAGTCTCTCGATAAACGTATCGAGTATCTCTTTTAGCGATCATCTTTTCACCTATGGGTGCATTGAAACCGGTTGGGATAACCTGGAGGTGGGTTTACCACATTCTGTTATTGTTATAAGAGATTCTCATGATTGCGAAGCCCGAGTGATAGTGAGTTGGTAATGTGTAAAAGAAGGAAGCCTTACGAAAATTGCCTCGGCGGATGAGAAGAGTTCAAAATGAGAATAGTCAAACCATTATAAAGATAAGGTCGACGGGAAACGAGTTTGTCAATGGGATTATAACTCGATATTGTATTGAAAATGGTATTGCTCACGAGTTGTCACCGCAAGAACTCCACAAAAAATGGAGTAGCCGAAAGAAGGAAGAACTCTCGAGGAAGCGAAGTGAGGACCATGTTAGGCAAGTTGGTTTGCCCAAATTTGGGTGAAGCCATCAATACTACCGCTACCCTCGGAATAGGTGTATGATTAGCGGGCAATTGTCCAAAACTCCTATGAAATTTTGATAGGGAGGAGCCAATGTTGGATATTTTCGAATCTTTGGATGTAAGTGCTTCATCCACAACAATGGTAAGGACAACTTAAAAGCTTTTGATGCTAAAGTTGATGAATGTATCTTTTTGGGATACTCAGCTGAAAGCAAAGCTTATAGAGTGCTGAACAAAAAGACTATGGTCATAGAAGAGTCTATCCATGTGGTTTAATTTTGATGAACCTAATGTTAATGGAGAAGACATAGATGAGTTAGGCGAAAGAGGAATCAACCAACTATTTAAAAGAGTCCCTATGTTGAAGCAGATGTAAGAGCACTCAATCCCGATGAAGATGAGATAGCTGAATCTCAGAGACATCTGGAAGGTCTGCAGCTGAATGATGATGAAAAAGTTGTTCAAGACAACTTAACTGCGAGGCACAAATTTGAATCAACAGACTTTACTCCAACCGGATGTGAGATGGGCTGAGAGACCATCCACCGAGTTAATCATTGGAGATGTTAGAGATGGAATAAGAACCAGATCCAGAGCTCAACATGAAGCCATGTTTACTTGTTTCATTTCCCAAATAGAGCCTAAAGATTTATCTTAAGCATTAGATGCCACACATTGGATTCAGGCTATGCAAGAAAAGCCGAATCAGTTTGAAAGGAACAAAGTATGGGAATTGGTTTAAGACCTACCCACCAAAATATTATTTGTACTAAGTGGGTATTCAGAAACAAGATAAATGTGGAAGGATCTGTTGTAAGAAACAAAGCAAGACTGGTAGCCAAAGGGTATTTCCAAGATGAAGGAATATATTTTGATGAAACCTTTGCTCATGTTGCTAGATTGGAAGCAATTAGGATGTTTCTTGCTTATGATGCACATAATTGTTTATGCTGCACATAAGAACTTCACTGTGTATCAAATGAAAGTGAAGAGTGCATTTTTAAATGGACTTTTCGAAGAAGAAGTCTATGTTGAACAACTTTCAGGTTTTGAGCAGAAAACTATTGGAGATAAAGTCTACAAGCTCAAGAAATCATTGTATCGATTAAAACAAGAGCCTTGTATGACATATTGTCTCAGTTTCGAATTGACAATGGATTCACCAAAGGCAAAGTTGAGAGAACACTCTTCAAATCTATGTGGATGACATCATATTTGGATCCACAAATAAAGAGTTGTGTGACAAGTTTTTAAAACTCATGAAAGGGAAGTATGAAATGAGCATGAAGGGAGAGCTGACTTTCTTCCTACGTCTTCATGTTAAGCAATTGAAGAATGGAACATTTATAAGTCAAACCAAATATACTAGAGATTTGATGAAGAAATTTGGAATGGAAGAAAAGTCATAAGTAAAGATTCCCATGAACACATCAGTCAATATGGATATAGATATAGATGGCAAAGTTGTTAATCAATCCATATATAGAGCCCTCATTGGATCATTGCTCTATTTAATAGCAAGTAGGCCAGACATCACCTTTGTTGTAGGTGTATGTGTCAGATTTCAATTTGCACCAAAAGAGAGTCACATGACTACAACCAACAGAATCCTAAGGTATTTGAAGGTCTGCAATGAATGATGATGAAGAAGGCTGCTCAAGATAACTTAGTCATGCGAGACGATGAACCCATCGGACTTACTCCAACCGGATGTGGGATGGTGAGAGACCATCCACCTAAGTTAATTATTGGAAATGTTAGAGATGGAGTAAGAACCAGATCGAACTCAACATGAAGCTATGTTTACTTGTTTTATTTCCCGATAGAGCCTAAAAGATGTGTCACAAGCATTGGATGACACAGTTGAATTCTAACTATGCGGGAAGAGTCAATCGGTTTGGAAGAAACAAAGTTTGGGAATTAGTTCAAAGGCCTACCCACCAAAATGTGGGTATTTAGAAACTAGATAAATGAAGAGGAATCTGTAGTAAGAAACAAAGCAAGATTGGTAGCCAAAGGGTATTGCGAAGGTATAGATTTTGATGAAACCTTTGCCCTGTTGTTTTAGATTGGAAGCAATTAGGATGTTTCTTGCTTATCTTTGCACACAAGAATTTCACTCTTTATCAAATGGATGTGAATAGTGCATTTTTAAATGGTCTTTTAGAAGAAGAAGTCTATGTAGAACAACCTCCGGGTTTTGGGCGGAAAACTATTGGAGATAAAGTCTACAAGCTCAAGGAAGTATTGTATGAATTGAAACAAGCACCAAGAGCTGGTATGACACATTGTCTAAGTTTCTAATTGACAATGGATTCACCAAAGGCAAGGTTGATAGAACACTCTTGAGTTCAAGATGGAGAAAATATATTGTTTGTTCAAATTTATGTTGATGATATTATCATTGGATCCACAAACAAAGAGTGTGACAAATTTTCAAACCTCATGCAAGGAAAGTTTGAAATGAGCATGATGGGAGAACCGACTTTCTTTCTAGGTCTTCAAGTCAAGCAAATGAAGGAAGGAACCTTCATAAGTCAAACCAAATATACCGAGAGATTTGATGAAGAAATTTGTTATGGAATAGAAGTCATCGTGAAGATTCCCATGAATACATCAATCAAGATGGATATGGATGCGAATAGCAAAGTCAGTAGATAAAACCATATATAGAGCTCTTATTGGATCATCGTTCTATTTGACGACAAGTAGGCGGACATTACCATTCTTTGTAGGTGTATGTGCTTTAGATTTCAATCTTCACCAAAAGAGAGTCATATGACCGCATCCAAGAGAATCTAAGGTATTTGAAGGGATGCCAAGAAGTTGGCTATGGTATCCAAAGGATGGAGGATTCAAGTTAGTTGGTTACTAAGACTCGGACTATCTTTGGATGTAGAGTACACAGAAAAGTACATCGGTGCACATCAAAATGCTTGAAATAGATTAGTTTCTTGGTTCGACAAGAAACAAAATTCAATAGCTACATCCACAATCGAAACAGTACATAGCTGCATGCAATTGTTGCGCCAAGTATTATGGATGAGGCAACAAATCGAGAGACTATGGCATAGAAGAAAAAGTGATTTCAATTAGGTGTGATAACACAAGTGCAATTGCAATTACCCGAACCTAGTATTGCACTCTAGAACCAAGCACATTGATGTCGGATACCATTTCATAAGAGATCATGTTGAAAAGAAAGACATCACTTTGGAATACATATCAATGATACACGATTAGGCTGATATATTCACTAAGCCATTATGTGAATCAAGGTTTGAAGAGCTTAAAGATGAACTAGGATTGATTGGTGAGTTAGGAGGCTCGGAAGACTTAATCAACGAGTCAAAGAAGAGAGAATTGAAAATCCGCAAAGTTTCATTTTTTAAGTGAAATAGTCAAGATGGCTAGCCGATTGTATCGAGTTAGGCTGGACAACCGAGTGATCGATATGAGAAGAGAGAAGCGGAGTTAAGTCACTTTTAGAAGATAGCTAAGTTATTTAAGAGCTAAGTGACAAGACGCGATTGTTTTGTGCGGCGAAAATGTTTTTGGGCATGACATCGGCGGTAATTATGGTGTCGATATAAAGCCTGCACCGTTTAACCTATGATTGGATATAAATGTTCTTTGCATTTTATGCGGAATTAATACGGTGTCAAGCTTTTGATCTCAACCGTTGATCGTGATCAACCTTTTTGAATTCTAAAACCGTCCCCTCACATCCATTATATACTCTATTTTCATTTTCTCTCTCCTCACTTTACACTCATCTCTCTCAAAGCAAAGACAAGACTTTTTCCACAAACTAAGCCAAAACCCTAGTTTGCACTCCGTTCAAGTCCGAGTTTCCATGTCTCGTTCTTTGAAATGGCTCAAGTTATGATTATGTGAAGATGACTAGAATATCCACTCGGGTTCGACGGTGGATTTTGAAGGATCGGTGAATCAAGGGTTGACAATGCCCTTGCTAAGAAGATTGCTAAAAAACTGGAGAAATCTGGTCTTAAGGGATTTCTCACTATGGAGTATTCGCACACCTATCTAGAAGAGGTGGCCATATTCTACGTGAACACCGAGGTTCACGATGGAGAAATCCGTTCATCCGTTCACATCAACGACATAAAGATAACTTGCGGACTTGGCTCGCCTTTGCCACCTTCCTTCGTTTGGATTGAAGGAAATCTCACGAAAAAGATCTCAACCTAGGCGTGGCGTGGAAGGAGATCACCGAGCCAAAATCATTTTGCTAAGGCTATTTACACGACCAAGTCGCTCATCAAGGATGATTATCACAAGCTAATAAATGTGATTGCCAAATACGTGGGCATGAAGTTTGGCGGCTTCGATCACCGTCTAGGACTAAACCGATTGTCATGGCTGCTATTTTGGAAGAGAACAAGGTGAATCAACAGGAGTTCGTCTTGGCCGATCTTCGAACATAATTAACAAGATCATTAATGATCTTTGGTCTTTTTAAAATCTCGCTGGGATATAACCTTGTGATTGGCCATTTGATGGAGGTGAAGGCATGTTAGAGTAGTGCCTGCGAGCCAATTAGTGGCGAGCATTTTATACTCTTGTAAACACAATCTTATTCATAATATTTATTAATTAAGGCATTTATATTTATCATTGATTGTTTTATCAATTGGATAAAGTCCCAGATCACATTTAGCTATGGGGCGTGGTTGTGCATTTGATGGTAATCATGGAATGGCGTCTCTATGGTTGTGGTCTTAAATTATGTTCGAGTCAAGGGTTCATTGAGATGGGACATCGATAAGCCCGAAGACTTCACATACGATGCATGCTCGAAAGGAGAAATATCTCATTCCATAGATATTCGCATAGGGATGCTAGTGCAATTACTGTGGTGCTTGTTGGAGAACACGTTCACTAAACGACCCGAGTGGAAATTCTTAGTGGAATTGTATGTTGAATAAAGAATTTCCTAATTTAATTGGCTCATGAGGCACTACTATAACAATCTCCCACTTGCCCTAGTGTCAATTACCTATGTATCTAAGACCCATCTTCTCAATATGTCCTTCAAATACTTTTTGCGCTAAAGGCTTCGTCAGTGTATCTGCTATATTTTCTGCCGAGGACACGCATTCCACTCTAACGTCTCTTCTACCAATGATCTCTTGGATCAAATGGAATCGTCTCATAATGTGCTTGGATCTTTGATGAGATCTTGGCTCATTTGCTTGCTAATAACCCCATTGTTATCGCAGATGAGACCGTAATGGATCAACTTTTGTAGGGACTACACCCAACCATTGGATGAAGTTCCTTATCCAAACACCCTCTTTCGCTGCATCGCATGCGGAGATATATTCAGCTTCAGTGGTGGAATCTGCGGTGGTTTCTTGCTTGGAACTCTTCCAACTTACCGCCACACCGTTAGCGTGAATATGAATCTTGATACAAACTTTGAGTCATCTACATTAGGCGAAACTAGAATCGGTGAAACCTTCTAGATTTAGTTCTCCACTCTGACATATCAAAAAGACATCCTTAGTTCTTCATAAGTACTTAAGGATCGTCTTAATGGCCTTCCACTGGTCTTTCCCTGGATTGGGCTGATATCTGCTCGTAACACTTTAGAGCATATGCAATATCGGGCCTTTGTCTATGTACATGGATTGGGATAGTCCGATCATTCTCTTGGATCTATCTCTATAGATCGTTATCCCTGAGAATGTAGGATGCTTCTCCCAAATCCTTCATGGAAAATTGAGTAGATAACCAAGCCTTTGTTGATCGCAACATTCCTACATCATTTCAATGAGTAAAATGTCATCAACAAAAGAACAATAAAACTCACCGCACTCCCACTAACCTTCTTGTATACACAGGGTTCATCCGGATTTTTGAGAAAACCAAACGTTTTGACCGCCTCATGAAATCGGATGTTCAAGCTTCGGGAAGCTTGTTTGAGTCCATAAATGGATCTCTCGGAGCTTGCAAACCTTTTGCTCATGAAGCCTTCTTTGCTTCATAAAGATCTATTCCTCAATGTGTCCATTAAGAAAGCGGTCTTCACATCCATTTGCCAAATCTCGTAGTCATAATATGCGGATATGGCAAGCAATATCGAATGGATTTAAGCATCGCTAATGGTGAAAAAGTTTCCTCATAGTCAACACCTTGCCTTTGAGTATAACCTTTTGCCACCAAACGCGCCTTTGTAGGTCACTACCTCCCATCTACTCCAAGCTTCCGCTTGTAAATCCATTGCGACCAATGGGTACAATATTAGGGATGGCAATTTTGACCCAACCCGTGGGTACCCACCTGCCCGCCCCATTTGGGTCGCCCCTCCCGTGACCGGGAGGCGGGCGGGCGGGTCCGGGTCTCACTTCCGCCAGCAGTACCCGCCCACATAGAATTTTTAGTTTAAAAATATATTTTAATATATATTTTGCATATATAATATATATTATAATATAATTTTTTTGTATTCTTATATTATATTTAATATTTATTATTTGATAATAATAAATTTTGTAAAAAATATTTTATAAATCTATAGTTTTTTCAATTTATTTTTATTTTTTTAATTTAATTTAATTTAAAAGCGGGCGCGAACGGTCGGCCCGCCCCTTCCCGCGACCGTGGCGGGTCGACTCGCCCGCCCGTTCTAGGCACGGGCGGTCCGGGTCCCGGCCGACCCGCCCGACCCGCCCCATTGCCATCCCTATACAATACCCTGTGGTGGGTCCACCAAGTCCAAACCTTGTTGGAGTACATGGATTCCATCTCGGTTTACATGGCCTCTTGCCATTTTCCCGAATCGATGTTCGACATCGCTTCTTCATAACTCTTTGGATCATCATCCAATGAGCGCTCCTCTTTGTTGTTTTTAACAAAAGATCCTATCATTCGATTGGTCTCGAGATTCTACCGATCACCCGGGAGGTCGTGTAATTGAAGTATTAGTTGTGCGTTGTTGTGTCACGATTTTGTATCTTGTGGGGGAAACTCGTGGGTCTTGAATTTTTCAAGTTCTACAACATCACCATTTCTATCTAATAGAAACTCTTTTTCTTAGGAAGTGGCATTCCTTGAAACAAACACCTTTTGTTCCAAGGAGTCGTAAAAATAGTATCCAATGATTCCTTTGGATACCCCACAAACTTGCATAAAATGGATATTGCATCCAACTTGTCTCCCACTAACTGCTTCACATAAGCAGAACACCCACATACCCTTAGGTATTATAGGAAAGGGTTTTCCAAACCACATTTCATATGGAGTGGAAGGCACCGACTTACTTGACACTCTATTTAATAGATATCTTTGCCGTTTCTAGAGCATAACACCAGAATGAAAGAAGAATTCCAGTGAAGCTCATCATGGATCGAATCAATGTCCAACAATGTTCCTTTTCTTAAAAACCCCATTAAGTTGTGGAGTCGTTGGCAGAGTCCACTGCGAGAGAATCTCATTCTCTTTTAGATAATCAAGAAACTCCGTGCCTGAGTACTCGCCCCCACGATCCGATCTAAGGGTCTTTATACTTAAATCAGGTTTGTTTCTCCACTTCATGTCTAAATTCTTTGAACTTTTCAAATGCATCAGACTTGTGCTTCATAAGAAACACATACCCATACCTAAAGTAATCATCGGTAAAGGTAATTAAATAGTGGTAATTGCCCCGGGCACCAACAATTAGTGGCCCGCATACATCCGATTAACAAGTTGGCATTTCATAACCGTCAAAGCTCAAGTTTATTTGCCAACTTGTCAATTCTTTTCTTTAAGATATGACCTAATCTTGCATGCCACAAGTATGTGGAATTATGATTATCTAATTTATGTTTGTTACTTTGTTGAATATGCACGACAATATTTGGATGGATAGTATATAAATCATTAATTAATTCTCCTACACAAATTAAAGAAGAACCTCAAAAAATGGAACAATTTCCATTAGAAATAGTAAAACGAAATCCTTCTCTATCCAACAAAGTGGTATCGATGCTTAGGTTGCGCATTTTGAATTACTTATACATGATTATATCGTGATTGTTAGTTTTGAATCATTCTCGTGTGTGATAAAAATTGTTTTTATACAATTCAATGTTTGGGAAATAAGAAGATGTTCAAGGTGAACCTCTCGGCCCGCACGAGGCAAGCCCATGCAAGAAGAGGCGACACCGGCGAAGGTGAGTCATCGATCCTGTCCCGAGGACACTCTATCGCAATCGCAAAGCATCCTTCTCTAAATCCTGTGAGAGAAGAACAAGAAAGCTTCATCTAAGCCCCGCCGCCCGCAGACCATGGAAGACCTAACACCTGCCCTAGTAGCCGAGATCGAGAAGGATACCCCCGCACCTTCTCCGGTCATGAAGAAAAATGCTCGATTGTGCCTCGAAAGCCAACCTATGACTAAAGAGATAAAGATGGCGAGAGCCAACTACCATCGAAGAAGCGAGAAGAAGAAGAGATTCCTCTTGTCAAAACAAAGAGAAGACGATTGGTAAGAAGATCCACCTTGGAAATGCCAAAGAGTCTCGCACTCAAGTTGAAAAAGAGATGTTGAAGTAGAGGAGCATCGATCTAAGCATCTTTGAAGGTGGTGAGAGACCACTTCTTTGAAGTCGAGGAGATCTGGATAGAGCTCATCGATCGTAGAAGAGACAACTATTCATGAGACAACTGAAGAAAAAGAAGTAGGCACAACTGACCAGTCTGAGGAGTTAGCTATTAACTCCCCGCAAACTGGTGCAAGAACCTTTGAGGAGGAGAGGGTTGCCCTTAAGCCTATAAAGGAGGAGGACGATGACCTGTGATGTTGTCCCCTGCCTACCCCGATATTCAAGAAAGGCTAAGGATCTAGAGGCACTTTGGAAGTTGAGCTATGCTAGAGATCAATTCCGAGTCTTGAATTAGTAAAGAGGAAGAAGAGCTTCTAAGCTTTCTCAAACATTTAAATCATTTCGATCTCGATCCAAATTTTTGTTCAACAATTCTTTATGAAAAGAGGGGACGAGGAGAAAGCTAAGGAGAAGGCCAAGGCAAAGGATGTTGATGAAATTCTAAAACCTCACACTTGTTTTCTTACTGATTTCCCGAACATGCCCAGCGATCAACCATCAATGAAAGTGATGTTGAAGAAATAGACCTGATCGATTTGTGGAGAAAGGCCGAACTGAGGCAAGCTTTGAAAGAATCTAAAGAGTTGCACGAGTAGAGATTGCAAAAAGGGCGAGGAGAGTCTACTTATATTGATCACTCTAGACCGGACATCATGAAGATGGTAAGGACAATTGATGCCACCACATCTCCCGTGCATTCCGAGGATGAAAAATACCAAAATACCAAGAAGAATGGCGATGAAGCTAAGGATGGAGTAGAAGAAGAGGACACCTTAGCCAATCCAATCCCTAAAGAAGTTGTTGAGACACCCGCCCTAACGGCCGATCACTCAAAAGAAAACATTGCCGAGTCTCGGGTTTGAGTGACCCCACCGCTCGAGACTCGGTGGTGCGCCACCGGTGGGGAAACTCAAACCACCACAAATGGGTCGGAGGAGGCTATCGGAGGCAATACTAAAGAGAAGTTAGGAGGAAAAGGTGAGACCACATATGTACATCAGTGGGGTTGATGAGGCTCGAGATGGTTTTGACCCATCTCGGTGAATCCCAGTTGCCATGCGGCCGATGAAGTTCTTGCTACAAACAAGGCAAATGATGGAAGCAAGGCCATGGGAGTTGAGATTCTTGGCCCGAAAGTGCAATCCAAGGAGTTGAGACTCCAACGGATGCCACCGAAGACCCCAAAGAAGAAGCTTAGTCTGCTTTGAAGGGATATTTGTTGAAGACCTACTGCGATTGAGAGATCGCAAAAAGGATGGCCCAAGGCCCGTCGGTGGTTGAGACCGCTTAGGGAAAAGAAGGTCCACAGGAGGTTAAGACTTCCCTGGTAAGAAAGTCCAAGAACAGTGCCAACCCTCATGAAGAATTCATGGAAGAAGAAGAGATTAGTGCTCTTCATGATTCTCAAGAGAATGTCGATGTTGAATTCTTAGAAACCAACGACGAAGTGAGTCGATCTATTGAATTCATGATTAGTGCACAAATGTGAAGGCGAAATTCGAAAAAGCAGAGGCCAACATGCATACAAAGATTATGATGCTCCAAATAGAGATGAAGGCGATGGCAATCGAGACGAAGGCTCTGCGATCCGAATTCAAATCATCATACTCGAAGAGTCAAGAAAAGATGGACATGAGCAACAACGAAATTGATCTACTCCTTGGAGGAGTATTCCCTCACTGGATCTACCCCTTGGTGATGATGCCAAAAAGGGGAAGATGAAAGTAGGGAAGGAAGTAAGAAAGGAAGTGGAAGTGAGGGGAAACAAATAGTAAGGGGAAGACAGTGAAATGAAGAAGCCACCTTTGAAAATTATGCTTGCGAAGACCCTCGGCAAGGTGAAGTGACAACTTCGATCCTCGATCAACTGCCCTAAAATCAATATTGATGAGAAAGCTGATTTGGCCTTCAAGAAGTCTCGAGAAGCCATTGAAGCTGAATCAAAAAGGTAGGCCGAGAAACTTCACGGGAGGATTGAAAATCTAAAGGAAAAGTATGAAGGCCCCACTGGGTGATAAAAGATTTCCCAACAGTGAGACCCGCTCATGAGCTTACATTGCCTGATGAAAGATCTGAGCCAAGGTCCATAGAGGAATTTCAAACTCTAACGCAAAAGGATATTTCAAGAATATGACTCTACCCCGGGCGTGGGATCGTATTGGGAGAAAGGACACGACTTGGGCAAATCGCTAATAGGCAACGAGTTCAAGCGATCAATAGACTACAAAGTCACCTATACAAGACACTCCAAGAGGAGGAGCTGAGTCACAACGATGAAGAGAAATGTTTGGTAGTGGTGGAAGAGGCGAGTACTCAATCATAGCCAAAGCCTAAGGGGCGTTTGGTATGTTGATCCACGAAGAAGGGGATTAATCTCTTTGAAATTTGGGTTGGATGCTTTGGCCAACATTGAATATAGAGAGAAGCAATGAAGAGACAAGAAGGAGGAATGAGGAAGAGAATGCTAAGTTGGATAGAGAATGGAGAGAAAGACAAAGGAGGGAGGACCTTGGCACAAAAAAGCCTATGAGAAGAAGAAGAGAGAGAAGAAGATAGAAAAAGGAGGAGAGTCAAGAGGACAAAAGGAGAGTTGAGGAAGGTGAGAGAAGAAGGAAGCAACCGAGGCATTGAAGATGGTTGAACCCCTTCATTGTATTTTCTTGATTTGTAAATACAAAATTTTATGTACATGCTCGATACTTGTTGTAATACTCACGATACATTTGTATAGATACATGTGTATAGCTCGATACATTGTATGTGTTATACTTTGTAAAACGCTTTGTAAAGTGCGTCTGTAAAGTACAAGAATGATATGTTCAAATAAAATTGACATATTCTATACATTCATCTCTTGTTCTTGTACTATTTACTTTGTCATTTATTTAAGTTTTGGCATGCATCATCAAAAAGGGGGAAATTGTTGGGAAAATTTATGTATATTTTGATGATACCATGTAAAACTTAGATTAAGTTGGCACCCCATTTTCTATGTAATTCAACTTGTAATAGATAGGGATGTATAGGCGAGTTGATGTCGGCTAAGTTGAAGATTACAAGACTCGATCAAGATCAAAGAAGACCCGTGTGTGTCACCGGTGTGTGAAGTGAAGTGAAGACTCGATCAAGTGATAGAAAAGTTGTCTCGGTCGGTGACGACAACGAAGTCATTCCAAAATGATTGGAATCGAATTTCAAAGGGTATGCAACATACAAGACTTGAAGAAAGTCAAAAGAGATCCTCTCTCAAAGACAAGTCAAGGTTTTGCTGAAATAAGCATGTGTCGGGTTGCCCGGCAATAAAGTTGTTTTGTTGAAAGAATGCAAAAAGCAAGGAATCAATGAGATGTACCTAAAACCTGCAGAGATTAAGGAAAGGCTGCAGAGCAATTAATTCATGGTGCGATCTACATCAATGATGCAAGACAAGACAAACCAACAACCTATGAGTGTGATTTGAAATTTATGTTTATCTCTTCAACGGACATAATTTCAATTGTGCACTATAAAAGGTTGAGGAAGCAAGTGAGAGAAGGTTACCGACTTCATTACAAGCATACAAGCAATCAAGAAATAACCTGAATATTTCTCTCAAGATTTTCAAAGAAATCCTCAAACCTAACCTCGAAGGAATTCAATCCAACACACTCGGTGAGGAAATATTACTTCATCGGTTGAAGAGGAAAATTGTTTTCAAGAACAAAAGGGTTTACTCTGCAAGGTTGAAAGAGAAGTAGTGAGGTTTGAGATCGAACCGGTGCTTTGAACCTGTTGGAGGGCCACGTGATCAAGTCGAGGGTTTGAAGGAGGATGAAGTAACAGGACAAGCGCCTTGTGAAGAAGGCTGAGTCCCGGGAGCGGCCGTGTGTGGTCAAAGGTCTCTCGGATGATAACTACTTTGTAAACAAGCTTAAGTTACTTAGTGGATTCCTCCAAGAGTTGGAGAAGAGTGGATTAGAGAAATTACCCCATCCTCGAACCGCTATAAAACTGCTGGTTCATTTTACTTTTCAACACACTCTATTACTTGCTTTATTTTATAAATCGCAAATGTAGTTAAACTAGCTAAAATCTGATAATAACCATTGCCAAAACAAGTATTGAAAAACGTGCTTAAATTCATAAGGGTGAAAAGTCTTCCACGACAAAACCAAATCACGATCTTCTAAGTGTTAGGCGAAAACAAGTTATACTATCAACAAAAAACGAGTCTATTGAGTGGGTAACTTTGTTGTGTAAGCCAACCTAGCGGTCCCTCAAGGACATAGGTGGTTTGAGTTAACTCTAAAAATATTTTAAAAAGACTAAAACGAAAAGTTGGTAAGGTTTATTCAACCCTCCCCCTTCTAAACCTTACACATCACCCCTTGAGACATATTATAACTCTTCTCATTCTTCCATTGGTTCTTTCTTAGTCACTTTTGCCTTAGCTTTTGTGCACCAAATTTTCTGAATTTCATCTCGCTATTCATCCGGGTGGTGTCCGACTTGATTGACCTTCACAAGTATTCCACTCCACGGTATTTATTTCAGAGGGGCGGATTTTAAGAAGATATTCACGGGATTCATTATGATTGCCTTTGTGAATACAATCCCCCTCGGGGTCGGGAACTTGAGACTATAGTGATAAATGGAAAGGGTCGCCTTGAGATGATATAAAATTGGTCACCCAATAATTGTATCTACTTCAAATCACTATTTATGATCTTGAAAGTGGTCATTATTGTTCTCTTAATCGCCCTTGGCCGAACTAAAGTGGGAGATCAACCTCACAAATGGGAGCGATCTTCCCTCCTCCGAAACCTAATATGTTATTGTTGCATGGTCGGAGGAAAGCTGAATCAACATTCATTCTTCTAAAGCTCGAACATAGATGATAATAACATAGCTCCCGGAGTCCACAAGGACCTATGGACCAGGATACCTAAAATTGGTGCGGTTATGACAAGGGGATCTAAGTGGGGTAGATGATTTGATCTGCGTCTTAGTTGGAGAAGGCGAAATGGCGGAGGGTATGCCTTCCTTCACCTCGGCAATACATGTACGCATATATGAGTTGGATGCTTATCGGGCATCCACTTTTCTCTTTCCAATAGAACGACGGTCCTCCGCTTGATTGGTGTCGATTAACGTCATAATTTCTTGATCATTGTGGTCATTGGTGGCTCTCTCGCTCGGAGGTATGCTTGATCCGGCAAAGGTGGTGGCGGTGGAAGATCCCTAAGGTAACGTTTATGCCACCATTTTTGATTATTCTTGTCAACTCTCTGATCAGATCAAGACACTCATTAGTGTCGTGGCCAATGGACCTTTGATAGGAGCAATAGAGGGAATCGTCCAACTTTGAAGGGTCGATCTTCATTGGCCAAGCTGGCGGTAGAATATTGAGATCTTTAGTTTCATTGTAGATGGTGGAAGGAGGTACAGTTAGAGTATTTTTCATGTCCTAAATCTCGACATGAACTTCTTGAAATGATTTAATCGGTGGTCGAGCTATCCGAAAGGATTTGAAACCCGACTCGACCCCGAGCTAGAGTATGTTTTGAATTCTCTCTTTAGAGCCTGTTGTTTTTGTTCGAAAGTTGGTGCCGACATGGTTTCCTCGGCATAAATACGCCTTTCTACACAAACAAGGAATTCTTAGAATGTATTCACCCCCTGTTCGTGGATAGCCCAAATAAAACCGAGACTATGGGGATAACCACCCGAGATTGCGGCCATGAGAATGGCATCGTCGATCTGGTTCCATCTCTCGTAACCTATTTTTGAATCGCAATATAGTTTTTAAGCGGCTCGTCTTTGTTTTGATTTATAGTGACCATCGAATCCTTGGGGTGGCCCTCATCGGCAAAATAAGTGAATGCATGGTGAATGATGGTGCGAGATCGTACCAACATCGATGGATTAAGGTGGAAGGGTGTGAAACCATCTGTGAGCTCGGTCACCTAAAGCTAGCGAACGCTTGACAAAGAATAGCGTCACTTGGGCAGAGCTCGGTCCAAGCGAGATATTTGTGCAAGTGAGTTGAAGGATTGGTCTCTCCATCATACAAACCGATCTGGGGTACCTTGAATTTGGCGGTAGGGGGTGGCCAAAATATGAGGAGCAAATGGTGATGGTAGGATGTCAGCAGCCAACTGGCTTGATAAGGGAGGAAGTCCGACGTTTCTTCTAATTCGTTCAGACGACGCATCAAACAACGTATCTTAGGATCTTTATCGTTCGGGAGACACAAGTCATGCGACTGGTTGTTCCTCGGAGGAATGCGATTTCCAGGATATTGGATGCGAGATTTAATTGAATGGGTTGGCTGGCTCGAATCGGCTCTACCCCTAGACGACCAAAAAAAGATTGTACCTGACGTACTGGCTGAATTGGAGGTGAAGACTCTTCTGCTCAGCTGGCGCCGCTAGCGTCTTCCACCAATCGTCTTTTGTGGCTCCTTATTTCCTGGCGTCTATTCTGGGATATGACCTCTTGGTATCCCCTATCTTGAGGAACTCGGGCATTTTTGGCATCGCCGAGGGGAGGGAGGGCAGGAGCGATAACATGGGGTTAAGGTGCCAGTAAGGTTTGGGTTACCAGTTGGGCCATTTTATTAGGAAGTCTGGGTTAGTGAATAGTTCTTGGCCGGATGGGCAAGGCCGCTGCAACAAGGGCGATTGTGATCCACGGAGGATCTTGCCTTTGATTATTACAGGGTGTCTCTTCTTGACTCATGGTTACTTTTTTGGAAATATATACGGTATTGGCTAAAATGCCTAGCTGAAACTTGGTAATTTTGTAACTGGACCAACGAGACCCTCCTTCTAGCGCCAAATTGTTGATGTTGGGATTCGCTCAACAACGTTGACTTTCTGGTTGAGGCTTTAACGGGCTTTTCCCGAAGTTTCCATCTTGGTTTATATCGGGATGGAATGATCTCTCTTCTCGCCATACTCAGGTCGGTTCATATGTGGATACTGTGAGGACACGTGTGCGTATATCCGTCCATCTCCGCTCGGGTATCATCAAAAAATAGATTAACCTTGTATTCTGAATATCTGCAAGTTTCGTTCAAGTTACATGTGACATAATTTTTCATTTATCTATCCGAAGAATTCGCATATGCAAAATATAAATGATATAAAATCACAAAGTGTTCATGCACAATATCTCTTTAATTACATAAGTGTTAAATAAAATATTGCGAACTTATATATGTAATTCATATAATTACATGGTAATATCGGAGTAAATCTCGTACAATCGAACAAATATTAAACCAACCTCTCCACTCTTCATGCTATGGCGATCATAAGTTGTTATTACCAACAAACCTGTCAACAATGACCTCTTCTTCATACCAACCATTCATCCTTATAACTAATACATATCCCATTTTCACTTCTTATCTTTTCCGCTTTTGCCAACCAAAACCTCTCAATTCCTCAAAACTCCATAACTTTTAATTTATGAAGTTCTTGCTCGTTGTATAGACACAACTTACATAAAATAATTCTTAAAAAAATGGGGCGAAGTAAGCTTCCGATCAAGAAAATCGAAAACACGACAAATCGTCAGGTTACGTTCTCGAAACGAAGATATGGTCTCATAAAAAGGCTTATGAAATTGCAGTTTTATGTGACATAGATTTAACTTTGATTATGTTATCTCCTTCTGGCCGTCTCAGCCATTTTTCCGGTAGGAAAAGGTAATTTTCTAATGTTGAAAATATTTACCCTTGAGTTTAATTATATTCTATTTTCTGTTTTTTTATTCAAAGAAATTTAATTCATGTTATCTGTAATTTTATGTACATAATTTGTATATTTGATTCATTAATTAATTATAGCTCCTGTAATGTTCGACAGAGTCGAAGATGTAATTTACCGATATATTAACCTCACCGATCGTGATAGAGGAGGGTAATTTACTTTTCTGCCTATCATTTTATTTTTGTCTTAATTAACTCTTTCGTGCACTTTAACTTACTCGAGTTTTTCTTGGTTGTCAATCATGCACATTATGGAAAAAATACAGGATTGTCCCAAATAGAGAGGTATGTTTAACTTGTTATGCATCACATCCAGCAACATTGCAAAATTGGTCTGTAACTATAGGGCATAAGCAAAAAGGAACCGTAAGGAAACTCTAGATTCTGGTCCGGGAAAAGTATGGTTTGCAAAATAGTCCTGTAACTATATGAAATTCTTAATTTAGATACTAGTTTCACCGGATTCCAATCACGTGAGTGGCACATGCGATTCCCAATTTCCGACGAAATTAGGACATAAATTGAGAATTTCATACTGTTACAAGGTTATTTTCCAAACCACGCATTTTGCAGGACCAAAATTGGGATGTTTATATAGTTATAGGATTTTTTGCAAAATATGATTTTTACAAGACCATTTTGCTACCTATCTAATATTGAAATTTTACCCATCAAATAATGCATTGTTTTGTTTTGTTTTGGGTATTTATATATAGTAGTATGATACTCAACACATTGTTGCAGCAAATATTGAGCACTTTAATGAAAATAAAAACCGAGAAGGATCTTGCTATGCAAAGGTCTGTCTGTCACTTCTTTTAATTTCTTGTTAATTTCTTTACTTTTTAAGAATTTTCTTCATTTTGTTAATAATATTTCATCATTTGGATCAGCCCTGCAACTCCTGGCTCTGATACTGAGGTAAATAAAACTGTTCTACAATCCTCAATATTATAGAAAATATTTTATTAGCAACTCGGATTTTATCACTGTTACGTACACAAACAATATTCCCATTTTTTCAGGAAATACAGAAAGAGATTCATGATTTGCAACATCAGCTTGAGAGTGCTGAAGATCAGCTTAGGTACTAAGCCATTTGCCTGAGCCAAAATTTGCAAATCTATGTAATTCGAAACAAATAACGATAAAATAACAAGAATAAGAGTTAAAAATAAGGAAATAATCATATTAGTAACAAAATATTTCCACATTCCAGTGATACTTTTTTCTCTTTGTTCTTTCAAAGGGTGTTTGAACCAGATTCAGACAAGTTTACATCCTTAGAAGAATTTCAATCTTGCGAAGTACGACTTGTCGAAGCATTGCGCCGTGTTACACAAAGAAAGGTAGGACAAATCAACATGATTACTCTTTGTTTGGTTCAATTATGAGTTTGGTGAAGAAATGAAAATTACACTAGAGAAAGTGGGAGATAAAATCCAAGAAATACAAAATCATTAAATTAGTTTTGTATGTAAGAAAAACAGTAAGTAAATATTGAATGACATTGTGGTTTCTTTCCCCTTTTTCTTGTATCCTTATCCTAGTTGAATCTGTAAATGTTTTTGAAAAATATTTTCATATTAACTCCCACCTTTTGGCTCTAATCAATTAATATTAATTTCAGAGATTTCTCCTTAGCAAAGTGGGGCAGCAATCAAGTTATCAGGACACCATACAGGTAACATAAATGAATTCTTTATTTGCTTGTTTTATTATTTGGAATTTACATTAGAGAGAAATTATTTATGATTGCCTTTTACTGCATGATTTATTCTATAAATCAGAATAATTAATGTGTTCTTTTTTTCATGTGTTTACATAAAAGCAAATAAATACAGTGGTCCAATACATTACTGAAGCAGAAGCAGGAGGTGATCCTTTACTGGAGAACGATGATGATCATGGAATTGAATTAAGCAATGTGGATCATTTGAATTTTGGATCTGATGCTTGTTCTGCTACTCTAAGGTTTGGACATCTTTCCTTTGAGATTCGTTTTGCTTCAACAAATTTATAATGAAATTATTATGTGATTACATAGTTAGCAATCATAACAGGGATAATTACAAAAGCTAGTCATGAGGTATGGTCAAATTATCAGAAAAAAAAAAAAACTAGTTGTCTTTCAAAATTAAAAATACTCCCTTATTTTGCTTCTAGTTTACAAATTTCATTTGTAGATGAGGTATTTGTGAGGTAAATACAAACTTCAAGGAAGTGTTTATAATTTTAAAAGATAATTGGATTTTTTTTTTTTTTTGGTAATTAGGCTATACCTCATGGGTTGTTCTTGTAATTATCCCTAAAAAAATGTTTTGCATAACAATGTTTATTGTATCTTTAAAGTTTATTGAATTAGTCATTGTTTTGATACTTTATACAGGAGTGTTTACAATCTCTTCAAGAAGTGCTTAGCTTTTGGGGAAAAAAAAAAAGAAAATATATCATTTTGTGTTTGTAAATGTCAACTTCTGTTTTTCTACTTCATTTCATCATAATCTAAAAGCAGGGAGATGTGCGCTTCAAATTTCTGATTATACTTTGGTTTGACTTTTAAAAATGAATAGGTACTTTTACAACTTTTTCACCAAACTCTCTCAATTTTTGATTCTCAACTTCCGATTCTATTTGTAAACACTATTGACTTCTGATTCTCAACTACTTTTATTTCTGGTACAATAAATGACTAAACCACTTCTTCTAAAAGCATAAGTTTTTGCAAATACTCCCATAATTCAAGAGGCGAAATATTCTTTTCATCCACTTCTGCGAAATGGATATCAAAATGTACTTTTTATCAACACTTAACAATACTAACAAGCCCTTTTTGAGAAAACTCATATTAAAAAGTACACCCGTCATCCCATAAATGTACTTTTATTCCAGAAGTACTACCAAACGTGAGAAAACTCATATTAAAAAGTACACCCGTCATCCCATAAATGTACTTTTATTCCAAAAGTACTACCAAACGTGCATATATTTGTATTATATCAATCTAAATTATTGTTGATTTCTTAATTTTAGGAAATTTCCATCACCAACAATTTATGAGTCCGTGTCCCAAACAAGTGGAAACGAGAATGCTCAATCTGCCGAAGGATGTCAAAACAGCCACCTAAACGATGACGGTTTTCAACAATTCTAAGATCTCTATACTTCTTTATTGCCACCAGAAAGCTCAACTTCTTTTCTCAAGGTCCTTACAATTTCTGATATTTACTTCTTGTTATGTACAATTGGTTACTCATTACAACACAAGCATTGTCATCAACCATAGCTATTCAATACTACAGTTCATATCTCATAGGGATGATTACAAAAATTACCCCTGAGGTTCAACCTAATTACATGCCAAAAAAGAAACTCCAGTTATCTTTCAAATTACAAATCTCCTTACATTATTACAAACACGGAACACCTCCTTCAAAGTTAGTATTTACCTAACAAATAACTCCTTTTGAGGGTGTTTTTTTAAAGGAAAAATAAATATCAATGGGGTATTTATAATTTGAAATATAACCGTGTTGTTTTTGTAATTAGGCTTTGGGTTTTTTTTTCTTCTAATTAACCCTATTTCATAATTCGGAAATGGTTGGACCACACAAGAAAACGAATAGGATGAAGATTTAATTTTTAATTGGATATTGAATTTTAATGAGAAAAGCACTATGGTTTTCCTCATTCGGAAAAATACAATTTTGTGCTACACTTTACAATGCTTCTTTTATTTCTTTCCGTTAATTATAATTAAAGGTCCAAATGTAAGATTACTGAACATATGTGACAAAACAATAAACATTAGCAAAGTCGAGTACATATCAAATCATTAATATTTTGTATTACTACTTTGATTCATACTATAATTTTATAGCATTTCAGTTACCTGGCTAAATCGAAGTAATGTATTTCAATACCAAGATATAATAGATTTTAATACACGATCTTTGTAAACCTGATTATTTTGTAGCTTTTCCCTCCAAATTAAACTTGGAATAATTCAAAGCTTTAATTCTACTAAAAAAAATCACTTTTTACGCATATATCATTTTGTTACGTAAACGACTAATTAATAAACCATATACATTATGCATGTTTTTGCACTGGCAGGGTGTAATGGAGGGTTCAACAGGAGTCCTTAGTGCACTAGACCAACAAGCAATGTTCATAGCATCACAAAGCCACCAGCTGCCATCAAGTGAACTTCATCTATAAGTTGATACTTGTTAAGGCCAATAGAAAAAGTAGTACAATTATGAAACACATTAGAATAATTATTTAGCAGATAGGTTTTCACATACGATTGAAACTGTTTCAATGCTTTTAAATGCAGCAATACTTGCGTTTTTTTGGAAGAAAAAAGCTTTCATAGTATGAATCAATTGATTACATGAATAGGCGACACAAACTGAATAATTTGGGTTGGAAAATCACGCATGTTTCCAAACCATTGTTACGGATAGTACACTTAAAGCGAATTGTTTTTATTGTTACGTTATTTATTTTCGAATACTTGTGCTTAATGTACGTATTTTCTTGATCATGAAAATTAGGAATGTCAATGGGATGGGTTAAACCCGCCCTCGCATCGGGGCAGGTTTGGACCCGGCAAGGCGGGTCCCAGGACAAAATTCCAAAACCAACCCGTGTCCGGGGCAGATCCTAGGTCCGATAGGACCCGCCCCGCCATATTACTTTTTTATTAAAATTTTGAATATGTATTTAGATATTTTTGCATTATTTACGTTTAAGTTTGAGTGTTATTGATATTAATTTACTACTATAACATCTTGTAATATTGTACTTTTAATATTTATTTTGAGTATTAGTTTAGTTCTACCACAAGATTCTAATAGTGGCTAAATAGTTGTAAAACGTAGTTATAATAAGTCGCATAATTACATGTAATTTTTTTACCTATTGGCAATGGATTATTTTTGAAAATTTGGCCACAAAGACAAGTATTACTGTTGGGGGACAAAAATGGTATTTTATTAATTAAATATAATTCATTTTATATTTATTTATTTAATATTAATTGTCCAATGGACTCTTAACCGACTCAAAAGAGTCCAGGTTTTGACCCAAGTGGCCGTTTTCTCCTACATGGACTGGCCCATAGGCCAAATTCTCCTACACGGCTCACGAGCCCATCCGTCCCTGTATAAAAAGGTCCCTCCTATTATCTATAAGTAATTATCTCATAATTAATTCATTATTCAGTATTCAATTACTGTTTATTTTCTCGTTCACCGTGCTGACTTGAGCGTCGGAGGGACCTCCCTGGGACAACCCTCGGGGCCCTCTAACATTTGCGCGTGTGTGCATGCAAGTTCCCAAATGAAGGAGTTAGCAGTTCAAGGAGCAGCAGATGAGAAGACTTCCCTCTCGGGAAGAGGATTTTGGTCAACTCAATTTACTTTGGTGATATGCCTTAAAAGAGCAGCATCATTTTGGCGCCGCCTATGGGAACTGCCGAAGTGCACAAAGATGTGAACTCAATCGCCAGCACGGAAAGTCATACCTAAAGTCGCAGGCCATGGTCCGAGACCAACATGAGGAAGACCATCCGCACGGCGAGAAGCCAACGACTATTCCACCGAAAGGGCACCGCCACTCCCGCAAGAAAGAAGAGCACTGTCTCCTCCCCCCGGAGGTGCTTCGCCTGGTGAAGAAATTCGTCTAACCAAGGAAACTTTTCGAATCCTGTTAAAAGAAGTTGCACGGAATGCCTTGAGGCATCAAGTCGATTGGAGCCAAGGGAGCGCCATCCCAAGCTCCGTCGGCCATGAAGACCTTATCCCGAGAAGGACAAGGAAAAAGAGATGAAGGACGCGACAAAAACCAAGAAGTGACGCTGCGGTAAAGAGAGCTCAAGCAACACCGTCCCGCCATGAGCCATACTCATCCACAAGCTACCGCTTTAGAAGGGGAATCCATTGAGCCCGATATCTTGGCGAACAACTACTCCCGTGAGTTACATCATCTAACCTCCTGGTATGATGGAACCAGAGATCCTCGTGGAGCATTTGAACAAGTTCTATGCGGAGGCGGACCTCTATGAGATGACGGATGATGCCTACCGCAAAGTCTTTTTGAGTGCATTGACCAAGCGAGCCCATGCTTGGTTCTGACGGCCCCTGGAGGACTCCATTACCATGATGTTGTTCATAGATACCGTCACTTGTCTATATAGATT
Organism: Rehmannia glutinosa; assembly: GCA_016081115.2. Lineage (NCBI taxonomy): Eukaryota > Viridiplantae > Streptophyta > Magnoliopsida > Lamiales > Orobanchaceae > Rehmannia > Rehmannia glutinosa. The sequence continues at coordinate 90,118 of JABTTQ020002257.1, read as the reverse complement.
GGAGATAGCGATCGATTATTATATATAGAAATCGGTCGCCGTGCATAGAGGCCCATGGTTGTCGAGAGAAAAAATAAATTTTGAGCAAAACACAATTACATATCACCCTCTATAGCGACCATCCAACACTACTTAAAAATCTTCTATTTATCAAACTTTTGAAGAACATGCACGTCATCGGTCGCCCTTGATAGCGATTGATCGCCCTCATACAAGGACTTCTTTGTTTTTTAAAAATTTTGTAAAACATAGCAAATATTGGTTGTTCCCTATAAGCGACCTGGGCCGACCTCAAAACAGAGATTTCTTCGAACTTTGACAAAAATAGAGTTCAAGTAGTACTTCGAAAAATTTATTAAAGTGATAAAAACATTTGAAGTATTCTAAATAGTATTTTGACATCATTCGATAATTTGTTTTTGGTTTATAAATTGAAAATATGAAATCATCAACATCAAAAATAACTTTGTTCCAACAAACTCTGCATTTTTTATGATTTCAAACCAAAATAATTTTTGAAGAGATATATTTGAAAATAGTTTTTCGGTCGAAATTTGAATCTATCCATTGTACACAACACTTCTCAAAACAATATTCATAAAAAGTTACAAGCAACAAATAAGCTATGGACCAATAGTTTTTCAAAAGATTTTCAAAGCTCCCCCTATCAATATGCAAAGTGTAACACCCTTACCCTTGTACCACGTATTTATATAGTATAAAACTACAGTTCATAGGCAGCACATCTGCATTGCACATAAGATTAATATGTTAATCATCAGCTGTAACCATTTTTGCACAAGCAGAAGCATTTACACAAAATGATTTAACGATTTTGCAACACTTATTCACACATGTGCATTTATCCATATTACATAATATTAGCGATCGTGCCCTTTTTATATACGATCAAAATAAATCTCCCTATTGGAAATGCAAATGATGAGTGAGGAGAAGGATGAGAATCCGACGGCCAACCTTTGATCCATGCTTTAAACTTTCGTCACACCCCACGATCAACTTTTATCTACATGCAAAGAACTAAAAATTGGCAACATTGCATTTGGTGAGTTGCAAGCTCAAAAAGTATAATCCAACAACAAGTTATTTAACATCGATAAGCACATCATGGGTAACCATTTTCACACCCTTTGTTCATATCATTCATAAACACATAAATGCACGTGATTGATCATATTCTTTTCTTCAAGCATGGGCCACCTAATACCAAGAATAAATCATGATCACGAAGATTGCCATGGCACTGTAATTATTAATTCACGTAGAGTTCAAATGAACTCGGGTGTCCGTGACGCACTCTGAATCCGAATTTCGGATATCCGTAATTCTATAACACATAATTCAAGGTCATTAGCAACCATAACATAATCCATTAATCTCTGATGAATGCATTTTCTATAATCACAAATTTTGTTTTCGTATCAATAACATATGTGGAGATAACGTATCTCAATTCCATTTTAATATCAGTTGAGATGACGTATCTCAATTCTATTTCAATGACATCACATAGAGATTGTATATCTCGATTTCATCACGACATCACCAAAGAGAATCATACAATTCACATTAGAGCACAACAAACTTCTAATCACGATAACCAAACAAGTAAGTAATTCATTCGAACATATCAATTATGTAATCACACAAGTCCACAAGTGGTGCCCTTATCTCGATGACTTTGCCTAGTTGTCCATATTTGATCCCTTTTCGGGAATTTGACCTATTAACATATCAAAATTGCAAAACCAAATTTAAAATCATATAATTTACAAGTACAATTGATTGATATCTTAATTCTCCTAATTTGAAATTAGACAAGAAAAGAATTAACTAGCAATTTAATAATCAGAGTCGAAGCTTTTAAATTTCTACATGAATATAAGTATTTAACTAGTGGTTCTTAAATAACAGGATAAAAGCTTAAACTCATTCAAATATTGTTCACAATTCTAAAATTGTACATAGGGTAATAACGAAGGAACAAGGCCTAACAACTTTCAAATCCAAGCATAATTAGAATAGCATAGGTGATATATTACCTAGATGAATTTGTAGAGAAACCACATGAAAGGTAAACGATGAAACCATTGGACGAGTACTCTCGTGTCTGTGTTTTCTTCTTCTTTTCTTTTCTAAGCCAGTATGAGCTTTATGTATATCAATTAATATTATGAATAGTTTATCTATTAAGAAACTAAGGTGGTCAGAAGTGGTGAATGTCTTTGCCGACAATTTTTCGGAAATTAGTGACTTAGTGCTCCTTAGCTTATCACTGGACGTGAGTTGGTTGGATATATATGCACGTACTAAAACTAAACTTTGATAAAAAAAAAAAAAATAAGTGACAAGAATTGTTATCTCACTTATGACAAATATCATGATGATAAATATATCTTTACTTTAATATTTGTTACAACTATCATATATAAAATATATATTATATATATACACACATAAAAGTTAGCTATGTAGTAAAAGGATAAATGTCTTGCTGAGTGTGTGTGTTGGTTATAAAATATATTAACTAATTGAACTAAAGTTACCATTGCACCCACACATATACTAATATCGTGTATATATATTACATATATATCGCATACATATATATATATATATATATATATATATATAGGGAGGGGGTTATATGAGACCACCTCATAGGGTAAGTCCATAGGGACCAATCCTAGCCACATATCTAGTATTTTTAATGGTTGCGATTTTAGATTGAAAACCCGCAAATTAACACGCCGAGGGGCAAATTTGTAATTACACAAAATTCCCAACAAAAACGGATTATGTTACCATTTTAATCATGATCTTCTCCGATCCAAGAAAATCAGCGTGACCTCTTCCTTCTCTTCTTCTTCTCTTCCTTCTTCTTCATCGAGCGCTTCTCGTGGAATAAGTCAACCAAAGATCGCTAGCTTGAGTAGAACACAATTTTTGTTGCGTAATTTTGTGGAGAATCAATCGCGTAGCATGATGCATGCGAAGAGATGAACAACATATTTGAAGAAGGATTTCTCACATCGCTTAGAGAAGGTATATATGATATTGATCATATTATGTAGATATAAATCAATATCACAATATGATGCTAGCTAATTACTAACAACGCAGATTCATAATTCTAAAAAACTCTCAACAAAACTCAGTAGTTGTATATTTGCATATGAATGCACCTTTGTATGCTTACGTAGTATCATTATTCTCGCTTATGAAGAGTACTTCGTTAGAGTGTTAAAAACTCGCAAAAATTATCATGAAAACGTGCTCTCAAAAATCATGCATGTGAATAATTGATGTGTTGCTTATGAAGAAAAGTGTTTCGCTTATGTAGTATTGTTATATTGCTTGTAAACACAAGTGTGTTTCATGATAATATGATTGCTTATGAAGACACTATGATTGCTTATGAAGACACCGAGTAATGCATATTAACAAGCAAAAATCGCTAAAATAACTTATAGTCACCTAGATGCCGGGGAGCAAAGATGAATATACCTCGAGAACGACTTGAAATATCGGGTGACTCTCACGAAGTCTTCGGATACCTGAATGTGAACAACAAATCAAACCTAAACAATCAATGGTCTTTGATAATTTGGCTGAGGGGGTGCAATTCTACGTAAAAATATGGCCAAAGTGTTGGTTTTGATGTTCGAATAAGTACAACAAAACGCTTTCGAGTGAAATAATACGCGTGCAATACATTGTATGCAACAAAGAGGGTTCAAGCATGTTGCAAAATCACGAGAGAGGGATAACAACAAATCTAGCGACACCGGTGAAAGTTCAACCCGCACATAGAACCTCGGACGAGTCGGATGCAATGCTCGTTGTATATTTGAATTTGTTGAAAACTGGAGATACAAGGTAAAACACTTTGAGGAGCGGCACACACACGCCTCATACCGATAAGTTCCGAAATTTTTGAAGGTTAACAAACCTCAATTTTGGACACCAAAGAATTCATCATAAACTCGTGTGAAAGCAAATATTGGGAATGCAAAATCTCATCGATTGTATACACAAATGGTTGGGGGGTACTCTAACACAAAGCCTTGCAAATTGATTTTAAGAATTTCAAGAGAGTTGAAAGCATATATTAGCGGCGCGATGCACAACTAGTCATAGATAGGTTTCTCAAGAAGATGGAAGTCGATCCCGGTATGGCGTTCAACTATGACGTCGACGAAAATGAACAATTGACCGACTATTTTGGGCTGATCCAATATGCAGGATAAACTATGCGGCATTCGGAGATGTCATTTCATTCGATGCAACATACAAAGACTAATAGGTAGCTAGGCCTAACCAATGCATTCATTCTATTTCGTCTTGCTTGTATAGTGTTGACATGCAAAGATATGAAGAACATAATTTATGCATACATCATAATATCACTTGCTTGTGTAGTGTTAATATACTCGCCTATAAAGACCATGTTTTATGCTTGTATAGGTACAAAATGGTGTTTTCTCCATTTACTGGCATTGATAATCATAAAAGATGTGTAACTTTTGCATCGGGCTACTACTCAAGTAAGATGAAGAATCCTACGTATGGTTATTCCAAAAGTTTATGGAAGCAATGGGACGCGAGCCAATATACATTGTAACGGACCAAGACCCCGCGATGAAGAATGCGATAAGAAGGGTTTTCAAAAACACGATACATCGCTTGTGTATGTGGCACATTATGGAGAAGGTGATCGTGAAGCTTGGGCACGCATTATTCAACAATGAATGTTTCATGAAAAGATCAAAGACCTAGTCCGAATAATTGCATCGAACTTAATATTTTGAAGAAAAATGGAGCGAGCTAATGATCAATACAATTTGACTTCCCATGCATGGTTGAGGAATATTTTTGAGATTAGACGATCGTGGATTCCAAAGATATTTTAAAAATGTTGAGTTGGGTGGACTACTCCGAACCATATCAAGATCTCGAGAGTGCTAACAGTTGGTTCGGCAGTTTCACGAACCCCCAAGTCAACTTGGTTGAATTTTTTTATGCACTATGAAAGTGCAATGGAGGCTCAAAGACATGCAACATATAAATTGACCAATGAGACAGACACAAGTGTTCCTAATGCAACACACCATTGGCAATTGAAAAGCACGCAGCGTCAATGTATACCAGACGATGTTTTCCGTTATGAGTTCGAAATAGTGGCATCATGTTATAACTCGCTAATGTTAAATGTCGAAGATGCTACATAAACCGTTCTTACCATATCAAAGACATTGGCATCGGAATGTTTAATGTTGTTTTCGATAAAAACGGACTTCATGCTATGCGCACCGCAATATGTTCGATGCATTGGATCGATATGCCGTCACATCTTGATGTTGTTCAAGGAACTTGACAAAATTCCGAAAAATACATACTCAACCGATGGATAAAAAATGCATCGGCTTCTCGGACTTTAAACATCGAATCACTTTGTCACTACACAAATGGGCGTGAAGTCAATACAACGTTGCAAAAATATGGTCTCGATTTCCATTGTTGTGCAAGGATTGCAAAAGGCAACAAAGAAATACTGAATCTCTGGGAAAAATCATTCAAGACCACAAGCGGTTGTTACTCATGCAACAAGGGATTAATCCAGGTATATTGAACAAGCGACGTTGCTAGAGGACTTTGGTGGGACTACATCACAAGTTCAAGTTTTGCCACCAAAACAGTAAAGAAAAAGGGCATGGCAGCCATGTTAAAAGACGAATACAAAGCCAAAAAGAGAAAGCAATCAAGGCAAGCAAAAGCTAAAGAGACATTGCGGGAAGTGTGGAGAAATTGGGAGCCACAATAGCCGAACCCGCACTCAAGAAAGCGTAGCATAATACTCTATAATCATTTTCATTACTTTATTTCTTTAGACATCATACATGGATATTTCGTTGCATAATGTTTTTACGAATGCTATGGTGATAAACTTCATATGCCCCGAACTTCAAGTACATAAGCAATGAATGACCGTTTTCGTATGCAACACACATACATTTTGCTTAAAATCCAAGAAAGCTAATACATAAGGCGTCCCCATATATTACATATGCAACAAATGTGTACTACATAAGCAATGAATGAACGTTTCGTATGCAAAGACACATACATTTTGCTTAAAATCCAAGAAAGCTAATACATAAGCGTCCCCCATATATTACATATGCAACAAATATGTACTATATAAGCAAGAATTGCACATATCTTGATGATATAGGAAAAATTGTTTGCAAATTAACAGCTTATCTCTTCGTAAGCACCTAACATGCTTCTTCACATGCATACAAATTATGATTCGCAAGCAACATATCTATTTAATAAATACTATATTGCACATCTACACATGCATCAAACTAGATGGTATTTACACAAAAACATTGTATCTACAATTGTTTAATTTGAACCTGCAATGCTAATGTAGACTTTACACAAAAACATCGTACATACCCAAAAAAAAAAAAATGTACGATCCTACATACATGTTTATCAAAACATTTGCAACATGAAAGCATAAAAAAATACATAAAGGTATCTTATTCAAACAGAGTTGCAATATCACATTCAAATTCCTACAATTACTTCATCCACTGTGTTTTTTTGCCTCGAGCAAATTCTTCGCCTTGAGTTCGTTCATGTCGGCCAAAGCAATAGCAATGAGGCGTTTCGCCCGCAACATGGATAATCAGCGGGATTTTTCTTCATCAAACCACTATCCCAGCTTCCTCATGCCTCCGCCCATGTATGTTTCCATGTGACACATGGCAAAAACAACGCAATCCACCTTATTATCATTGTCTCTCCACCATGGCCAACCTCAACACTTTAGAGTTCTCAGATATAACGTGCGCCAACGCAGAACCTTTGGACAAATAAGATCTTGGGCAATAATCTGGCGCCGCAAAGGTCACATCACATGGGCATCAAAATAACTTCATATGCACAATGTTTCACCTACATAAGCAATTAATAAACACCACGGATACAATAGATCTATATTATACAAGCAAGCATTGCAATATGCATATGAAGTTTAGTACACAAGCGAAATGTTATATTACACATGCACAACAATTATCATACATAAGCAATGTCATTGTATTACATGAACATATATAAAAATAATATTCAAAAAGGCAGGAGAAAGGTGCTCATACCAATTTTTCGGGACGCGTTCGTTTGTTAAGTTTCGTTCCACTCAAGAATTGTCCAAAATGTGGCATTGCTTATTCTTGACATCGAAGCACACGACAAAGAAATCCTCGCTTTTATAAATTGGAAAGAAGAATCGATAACAATATACATAAAAATAAATTAAAAATACAAAACACCAAAATGTAAATAATAATACGAAAAAAATCTAAATACCAAATCAAATGTATCCAGTCTTTTCGAACTTGTGTCGCCAAATTCCGCATCAAAATCGGTTGTGAATAACTTCACTACATCATTCGTATCAATCCAAATTTCGTCATCACAATGAAAAATTGATGCAATGTTTTGCGGCGATTACATTCAACTAAGCATGAAAAGAAAAGTGGCTAATAATAAATACAAATGCAACGTCTTTATTCAAGTATGTTGTTGCGAAAAAATCTTCGTGGCGAACTCTTGCTCTTTAGGGCCTCCTTGTGATTAAGGATCCTGGACCATATGTCTATAACGGCCGTGCACACATACTCCCCTCCTTCAACGATGCAACATAATCTCTCACCAACTCGACGTCCCCATTCTTAAAAATTACTTCATACCTATTGAGTTAAAAAAAAAGAATGACACGACAATACACAATATTCTTCTAAAAATTATAAAAAATAGAACAAATATAAAACATATACTCGTCAATGCAGACCTCATTTTCCAACAACCACTTCAAACTAATAACTCATTTTTGTTCAACTTTGATTTCAAATCAATCGCCTCAAAAGAAATGGAGAAATTAGAGGGCAAGATTTTTTGGGAATTCTCTTCGTTGTATAATCAATCTCACTAACCATCTCATTAACATCCACGCCTCCTCCACCTCTTCATCCCCATTATTGCCTCTAACACCACCGCTCCCCGCTTGCAACACCCCCTACATTACAACAAAAAATAGGATAAATATATTACACATACAAGATTCCATACATTCACCACAAAACTAATTTCAAATATAAGAAAAATAAATTTTCACCGTTTAATCTCTCGACCTCTTTCATGTTCAAAGAATAGTTTCGGCATGTCGCGATAATTTCACGAGATATATTAACAACATTGCCCCATTCATCATTCCGTTCATCCCGACTAACGCCGAGACTAAAACGGGCATATCCTCAATCGTTTTTTTATACTCGGTCTCTCCTAACCAAAGCACGCTCAATATTTTCAATCGCCGTGATAGTCTTAGAGCTATTCCAAAAAAGTTCATTCTCTTGAGTCTCACTCATCCGAGCGTTATCGATCGCCTCCACACTATCCTCGCCCGCTCATGAAACCAATCGCTTTCCTTGTCGCTTCTTGAATTTTGTTAAACTCGGCAACCCCGGAAAATTCTTTTTGGCGCATTCTCCAAAAATGTTATCATGTCAACAACATCCGTTGCAAGACACGACAACTTCTCCAACATCCTCACAAAGATATTCCTAAAGTCATATGCACACAAAACTTAAAAATTGCAGCCAACAATGACATAAACAATTATTCTCAACTACACATGCAATAAGATTGTACTACACAAGCAACATGATAACTTAACATAAGCAAAGACATTAAAAGGGTCATACGCAACAAACTAGTACTACATAAGCAAAAATATGAACTACACATGCATGTCAAAAGCAACCGTTGAGTTAAATTCAACAAATCGAACCAACTTGTGTACATAAGCAATAATTCACAACTACATATGCACCAAGATTGTACTACACAAGCAACAATTTGCATTACACAAGCAACATGACAACCTTGAATAATCAAGCCTTAAAAGTTACATGCAACAAACTTGGGTTACACAAGCAATAAATCAACTACACATGCATGACAAAACATTTTTAACATCAACAGAAACAAACTTGTACTTCATTAGCAAAGAAATATAAACTATAAAAGCAAAACAGAATAACTAAATAAGCAATCATTGATTACCTCATTACTCAAACTACCGGATGGTAGCTTGGCCTTGAATGAAGGTGTCTCCGTAATACACGGTAGATCCCGGATGGACCTCAACCCGACTCTCCGGTTGCAAGGGTTGGTCAACAAAACCCTTTCCCAAACAACCTCTATCTAACTCCTCGCTGTTCTATCCTCAATATCTCTCGTAGTCCAAATTCAAAGACTCGATACCTCCTAGAACATCACGGCTGTAAAAAATAACTCTGTCCATATAAAGAACCTGCAATGAAAGGAGGAAAACAATTAAAACCACACATACAACTATAAAAATAACTATTAACTGAAACTTAACTTACAGAAAGAAAGAGCAATGGGCCATTGAACTGTTTTTTTTTTCTCACTGATTTCCCATTTATCCTTGCTGGCAATCAGAGTATTCAGTGTATACTCACACCAATTCAATTTACCGATGCTACTGACATCCTCCAGGCTTTTCATTATAAGTGGATTTGCGTATCCACAAGGATTGTTCCCGATCACCAGACAATCAACCAAGACAGCAAAATGTCTCTTAAACCATACCCCACCGTCTTTGCAAGCTCTCATCTGCTGGCATACTTCACCGGCTGTAATGTTATTATTCTCCTTCGCAAAAAAACCTTGCCACTGTTTGAGTAGCTGGCACTCATCATCTGATCTCTGTTTTTTCTGGATTTTGATAGGGCCATTTGGGAAACCAAGAACGCGCTGTACATCACTCACATCAATGTGGATCGATTTCCCATCCGCCCATCTCAACTCGCAACTAGGTGCATCAAAGTGTTCCGCCAACCAATAAGTTAGTTCGGGGAAATCTTTGATTCTCATCTCGTAGCAATCCCCTAAATCCCATCTCAACAATGGCCGCCTGGAGCGGGTTCCAAATTTACCATGGCTTCGACTAAACACTTCAGTTTTGATCTTGTCCCACATCTTGGATGTTCGAATTCTTACTCTTGCCTTTAGTCTCATCCTCTCAGTTTTTTGCCTCTTCCGCCAGATGTTCATCTTGCGGACCCTCAACAGGTTCAATCTTGTTGAACCTCAACAGTTTATCTTGTTGAACCTCAGCCGGAACAAGTTCACGACTCAACACTTTTCTTTTGCCTTTAGCCATTGTCTTGAAAATTCAGAAAATCACACCTACAATAAAAATATACTAAAGCATCACAAAATATTCTTGTATACAACACATATATTCAAGTTGTATTTTTATAAGCATGCTTTTAAAGGATCATAAGCAAACCTATTAATTTACACAAGCAACATGCAAAAACTAACCAAGCAAATACTGGCAAAATGCATAACCATATAAAAAATAGTAGAAATATGGTGTTAACGAACGCACTGCATATAAAAACAACCAAATGATGCCCTGTCACAAAAATCTAAAACTTCGCAAGCACATATTAATAACTTCATAAGCAGGTTTACACAATTACATAAGCAGAGGTATAAAATTACATAAGCATCATAAACATTCCAACAAAAATCAAACATAAATAATAGAATTGCGATATATTCCTGAATTAACTTAACAAGGAACCCTAACATCTACCAAAAGCAAATGAAAAAAGACCACAAACATATTTCTCAACACAACAAAAAAACATCAATGTGCAAACTTATATTAAAAACACGCAACATCAACCCAGAAAATCATCCCAGGAGCAACAAAAACTGATCAAGTTGCGAAAATCAAAAGAGAAACCGCGAACTAAAACTTTGTAAACCCTATACAACTGGAACTACCTACAAATCAAAGCTTCAAACACAAAAACCGAACGAGATTACGCTTACCTTCAAAGGAACTGCAAAGTCGCGCTTGAAGAACTTCAAAACCTTCGCGACAAAATAGAATGGAATTGTGAGAGACGAAGAATCGATCGAGGGAATGGAAAGGTATTCTAAAACGTCGTCCGAAAGAGAGGGAATGCATCGTGAAGAATGGGAAGAATAGACGTGAGGAGGGAATAAAATCTTAAAACTGATTCTCAAGTGTTAAATTACCATCATACCCTTATTAAAGGTTGAAACAAAAATAAACATAAAAAGACCTTAAAAATCTGACCACCCAAATTTCTTGATCTATGGTTAGGATGTGTCCCCATGAACTCACCCCAAGTAGGAGGACCCATTTGATCCATATCTTATATATATAATATATATATATATAAACCACTCATGCTATCTTTAATTAGATATATATAATATATTAGAATTTAATTTAGATACCTCTATAGACATATATGATTAGTAGATATATATTCACCACATATTTATATACCTTTAATTCAAATTTATCATATAGGTGGGAAGATGTGCCCGTATGTAAAGTATTTCCTCCATATATATATATATATATATATATATATATATATATATATAGGGATATGATCAAATGCGACCAAGACCTTTAGGTAAGAACATGAGACCACATCTAGACCATTTGATTTAATAATCAATGGTCCAGATTTTACTCTCTATTTTAGGCATGGGTGGTGACAAGCAAGGGTAGGAAAGTAATCTATCTTTTAAGTTAAAGGATATAATTGTAAATCCCTAATTTTCGAATTTGGTAACTAAATCCTGATTATCACAATCTCCCGATTTTCTCTCTTCCTCTTTTCAAAATACACGATTCTTCTTTCTCTCTTCATCTCACTGCTCGTGCTCCATCCGTGTGCTCCATCTGTAAAAAATTGAAACAATTGATAAATTGCTCCTTCTCCATCTCGCTCATCCATCTTGCTCGTTCACTGTAAGTTTTCTGTGATTTCCGTTTTCTTTTTGTTTTTGGTGTTTCTTGATGTTAGGGTTCCAATTTGGGTTTTATTATCGATTTTTATTGTTCTTATTTGCTCGCCTTTTTTCGGGGTTAGATGGGTGGTGGTTGTTGAAGCCGAAGCAAACGTGTAGAAAGTATCATTTCACCGAGTCCGATTTCTCATGGGTATTTAAATGATGGCAACAAAAGTTGTGCAATGGTGTTTTTCGTGTATACAATTTGATTGCCCTCTCGTTTGTGGACTGGTTTAAGTAAATAGGCAGAAGGATGAGGAATTTAGATCGATATCGGGGTTTGCCCTAATTTTGGGTCTCCTTAAGTTGTCATTCCCAAAATTGTGTTGATTTACGTGGGAAAAATGTACGAGCGGGTAGCACCACGGATGATTCGAGTCTTTTTTTTGATGTTTAATTCTCGCGCATTGTCTAGTTGTTCTTATCTTGATCCATCGCCCTCTTGATGTGGTGATGTTTTTTGGTAAATTGTATTGAAATGGACTTACTTCTTGTACCAAAATCATAGAACAGTTGAATTGAGTTTTAGTATTGCTTTAATGCTATTGTTGCAAAGGAGAAATAACAAAAATTTTGCACTCCCTCAAAGCAAATGTGATATAAAGTGTGGGCTTCTCTCTTTGGAATTATGTGTATTTAGATATAAAATTATGTGTTTCTAGTTATGTAAAAATGTTTATTTAGTAATAGCAAGACTGTTTTTTGTTACTTTATGCGAGCATGTATATATGTTTTGGAATTATGTGTATTTAGCTATAGAATAATGTGTGTTTGGTTATGTAATAATGTGTTTAGTTACGTAACACTCGTATTTTGTTGCTTTGTGCGAGCATGTATATTTGTTTTGGAATTATGTGTATTTAGGTATAGAATAACGTGTGTTTAGGTATATAATAATGTGTACTTAAGTATGAAATTATGTATAGTTAGTTAGTATGATATGGTTAACTCTGTAATATATAGTCTATGAAGTTTGAAGTTGTTTTACATGGTATGTTTGCGAGGTTCGGATGTTTTCGAACTACTTGGAGACTAAAGGCTGCCCGCAAATGGCGAGTGTTGTCCGTAAATGCACCCCGTCAAGACTATGCACGCCTTGGAGAGATACCACAAACAAAGTTTGATCGTGGTATATATACCATGAGGCATATGGAGAGCTACATAGCGGTGGCACCATATCATACTTGTAGAAGAACAATGCGTCTCAATTGTGTAACTTGTGCACGAAGTACTCACCGCAATCATCCTCCACCATAGCAATGAGCTAAAGGACAGGTGTGTGGAAGAAGCCATAAAGTTTTGGACTCAAAGATAGTATTGTAGTTTTGTTTTTAATAGATAATGTAAAATGTAGATTTGTGCTCATCTTTTTGTATAGTTAGTTTACTATGTTTGGTGTTTTTTGTCTTTGGGAGCCATTTATACTTTGGGAGCCATTTGCATATGACTTAGATGTTTTGTTGAATTGTGGATATGGATGGTTCAAACATGGGGTGTTTTCTTTTAATCAATATAACTTTGCATTTTCACCTTCATATGGTCGGAATGTTGTTATACGACGTTAATATTGTATTCGTAGTTACTACATTGCGTGTACTTACGCACAAAATTATGTACAGTTAAATAGGCCACACTTTTTGGTTATGTAGTTATGTAATTTTGTATATTTAGGCATAAGATAATGTGTAAACTGATAAAATGTATATCAAATGTGTTTTGTATGAGTTGTCAATAATATTGCATAAGTAGTTAGAGAAATTTGTACAATTACGTATAAGAATATGTATTTTTAAACACCTGTGATATATTGATCCTGATATTGTCACTTTGAGAACGATGTGTAGGTAAAACACATATAATGTGTAAATAGGTTGCGATATTGTATGTTTATGTGCGAATTATGTAAACAACTCATAAATTGCCATAGTGTATTGGATATGTATATTATAGCATTCGATAATGTATATTTAGTTTTCCAATCGTATACATTACACTAAAAAATTGAACAACGTGACAAATACACATTGCTCTCAGGAGGCGTTGGTGCGGGTCGGGCATGTCCTGCTGTTATGTGTCGCAACCTCACCGCTCCACATTGCACACGAATTTCCTCATTCTTGAATTTCTTTGTAGTGCTTCTTCTAACGTCGAAGCCACTACACAAACAAGAATCCTTGTAAAATTGTATTCCTACCTCCAATGTATGCGAAAATGCATGTCGGACGAGGAATTTTTTTCTTGTTCAACCTCTGGGATCCAATATTTAGTTGATCCAAAGCGAGATTTCGAGCCTCGACTAACGTGAATCGTGTAACTGGATCGTGATCCGGTAAAAATCCAATATTTACATATTAAAATTACAAATTTTGAATATTTTTTACACATTTTTTCAATTTATCGTGTAAATTCATATTTACAGAACATGAACGTAGGTGCAAAATCAAACTCACCAATATTTTTCTTGTAAGTACACATTTTTAATGCCCTTTGTGTACATAATTAATACTCTAAACATATATTACATGCATTGTAATTAGGCAAAAATGTATTTGGGGAATACATTATATGTGATACATATTTTTCATACTAAATACACAAATTGGAGACACTATACATACATTTCATTAATACTAACTAAACACACATATGTACGTAAGCTATATGTGATACATATTTTTCATACTAAATACACAAATTCGAGACACTATTCACACATTTCATTAATACTAACTAAACACACATATGTACAAAGGCTATATGTGATACATTATATGTCATACACATTTTTCATAATAATACACAAATTCGAGACACTATACCCACATTTCATTAATACTAACTAAACACACATATGTACGAAGCTATATGTGATACATTATATGTGATACATATTTTTCATAATAAATACACAAATTCGAGACACTATACACATATTTCATTAATACTAACTAAACACACATACTCTAAGCATATAATATACACATATATCACACAATTACAAAGCTATATGTACTTTTTTTTTATAGTAAACATACACATTTTCTGTTATAATTATACATCCATTCCGCGATACTGATTCGTAAATTTTTTGATTGTTCCACATTACATGCATTCGAACCACACATTTTTGCTGATGAATTGGTGTGAAATTTTACTTTGATGCGACTGGTTTGTGGAGGGGGTATCTTGTGTTGTGACATTGCAATATCGATCCCGTTGATGTGGGCTGCGATTTTTTTGGTGTTTTCGACGATGGTTTGATTTGTGTTTTGATGCTTGATTTTCAATATTGGTGTTTTTCTTGGTTGTAATTTTGATTTTTCTCTGTGTTTGCAGGTTCGATTTTTGCGTGGGAATGTTGTATTTTTTACATTGGTTTGATCGTGGAGAAGAGGATGATGATTATGGTTTTTGGACGCTGGTTTTCTCTGTGTTTTCACGTTGGTTTGAGCGTGGAGATGAAGATGGTGATTATGGTAAGATTTCATTCCTTGATTTTAGGAAAACAGTTATTTGGCTGATTTTAATGTTCCAATTGTACCCCTATTTGGTCCCCACCATTTTATTACTATAAAATCCCATTAAATCCTAAATTTTTTTTTTTGGTTGGAGGGTGTGGATTGAGTCTCATGTTCTTACCTATAGAATGGTCTCATAGGATCTCCTCTCTCTCTCTCTCTCTCTCTCTCTATATATATATATATATATATATATATATATATATAGTAATTTCACATGTAATATAATATGAATATGAGATGTCAAAATGCGTGTAATTGTGCTTATGAATAATTTACCCTATGAATTAAAAATGCAAATATTTCAGATTATGACAATTCTTCCCCTTAAAAATTTTGTCCTCAAAATTCGTTTCTTGTATTAGTAAATAACCACGGATATGGCTTTCTCATATGTTGTTCCGCTTCCCATGTAGCTTCTTCTCTAGAATGATTTCTCCACAACACTTTAACCAAATGGAATCACTCGATTTTGAATTTATTTTTCTTTGTACCCCACTATTTCAAATCCGATTCGCAATATAACTCAAATTATCAAAGAATTTCTATGGATTCATCTCGAAGAATATGTGACAGTCCGATCTTTATCGACGACGCATAATAACATAATGAATCGAGACAATTCAGTGGTAAGGCAAGCTTATAAGCTAATGGTCCAACCCTTTCAAGTATTTCATATGGGTCGATATAACTTAGACTCAATTTACCTTTCTTTCCAAATCTGAGAATACCCTTCTAAGGGAAATACGAAGAAATACTTTCTCACCAACTTCATATTCCATTTTCCGCCTATGTTGATAAATATAACTCTTTTGTCTATCTTGGGCTTAATTGCATTTTTGGTCCTGTAACTATAGCGTGTTTGCATTTTTGGTCCTTTGATTATTTTAACAGGCAAATTAAGACACCAATTAAATTTTTTTGGCACATTAAGGACTAATTTCGCCGGATTTTCTTAATGTCACCGGATTTTGCACGTGAAACGCACGTGATAAACATAAATTGGGGATTTTCTAAATTCTTGCTGATGTGGATGGTGACTGTGTAAAATTTATAAAAAAAAACAAAAAATACGAATGACGTGGATTATGAGGGCGGGAGTATTCCCTCTGTTACATTAACAGAAGAAATCAGACCCCTAAACATATTCCACCCCTTACACTTCCTCACACTTTTCTTAACTGATTTTTTTTTTTTTTTTTGATATGTGTGTTGTCACTAGATTCCCTACCTTTTTGTTAGCATGTGGTCCTCCTCAATATATTTATATCTCAAAAGTTTGTTTTTTTCTCTAACTTTTCATCTGAATGTTCTCTGTTTGTTAGACATGTGGGGTTAGTCACGTGGGTATTTTTTTGGACATAGGTTTGGGGTAGCATGCATACTGTTGTATTAGCATTTAATATTATTAATTTTTTTATTTATCAAAAACTAATATTTCTTTCTTTATTTTGCACAGATCGCGAAGGTGGCAATATATCTGTTGTGTTTCATTATGGAGGTGAGTTTAAGCACCTTCCTATTGCTCATTACAGAGGGGGTAATGTCATAGTGTATGATTATGTAGATGCCAAGGCAATGGGGTTAGGTAATTTAGAACAAATGACTAATGAAGTGGTTCCTGAACAAGAGTTTCGGAGGTATTTTGTTTTGATAAACAATGGATTCAGGGGGTTATATACTGATCGAGATGTGAAGGAATGGTTCATCAAACATATTCCACTTAATGAAATTGATTTTTATGTGGAAACTGTAAATATAGAAGACCAAACAGAGAGTGTGGATGGTGATAATGGGGGTTTAGATGTGGACTTAGATGCAAATGATGGAATAGTGGGACAGGGTGAAGATGATGGGAGTTTAGAGGACCTTACTGATAGTGATTGTGACATGGAACAATATGATAGTGAGAATGATGAACCATTAGTTGATCCAGTTCCAACTGAGAATGATGACCTTGGGGTTGATTCAAATCAGAGTTCAGATTCATCAGGGGAGGATGACATTCTTGAAAATGAAAATGAGTTGGATGAGCACAAGGATAGTGATAAGGAAGATGAACCTAATAATATTATCTTCAATCCAGCTTTGATTTATGACCCTGTATTTGACTTAGGGATGACCTTCAGTTCAAAGGATGAATTTAGGAAAGATGTGAACTCACATGCCATTAGAACTAAGAGATCATTAAAGTTCACAAAGAATGACAAAAGTAGGGTTTATGTGAGGTGTTATGATGAGGAGTGTGACTGGAAGATGAATCTAATAAAAAAGATGGGTGAACAATCTTTTCATATCAACTTTTATAACCCTAAACATCAACTTCAAGTCTGCTGGTTTCAAGGGTCTTGCATATAAGAATGCCTTGTGGAGAGCTGCACAAGCAAGTACAATTGGTGAGTTCAATATGAGAATGCAAGAATTGAAAGATTTGAATGAAAGTGCTTGGGAGTGGCTGAGTGACAAGCCACTTGTACAATGGAGTAGGTCTCATTTCTCTGAATTACCTAAGTGTGAGAGGCTATTATATAATTGTTGTGAAACCTTCAATACGTGCATACTTGGATGCTAGGGATAAAGCTATTATCACCATGTTTGAGTGGCTGAGACAATATATAATGAAGAGGTTGCAAGAAAACAGGGATAAAGCTCGTTCCAAATGGAAGGGTAGATTGTGCCCTAAGATCAGAAAAACTTTGGAGAAGCATATGAAGGGTTCGGTGATTGCATGCAAATAAAGTGTAATGATTGGAACTATGAAATCTCTTGCACAGGAGGTGGACAATTTTGTGTTAATTTGGAGGAAAAATCATGCACTTGTAGGATGTGGGGTTGAGTGGCATCCCATGCAAGCATGCATGCAAAGGCTATTTTTAATCGAGTTAGTGCTCAAGACTTTGTTGATGATCGCTTTCTGATGTGGAAACTTACAAGAAAGTCTATGGTCCAGCAATTATTGGGATAAATAGGTCGAATTGTGGGGTGAAACAATGTTCATCCCACCACTACCTCCCACAATTTGGAAGGGAGCTGGTAGACCATCCAAATCTAGGAGAAGAAGAAGAGGATGAACCATCACTAAAACAAAGAAAAAGGCCAGAGGAAAAAAGCCCATGAAGATGAGAAGGCAACAAAAAACTGTGACTTGTATAGTGTGTGGAGTTCCTGGCCATAATGCCACAACTTGCAGAGCTTCCAAGGCAACTTCTGGGCAGGATGACAGAGAGAGGAAGGCAAACATAGTAAGTTGTCATTTCTAATTGGTTTTAACTATTGTACAAATATTATGCTTACACTCCTTCTAACTGACATCCACAGGTGAGAAATCAAATGAATGTGAATGAGGAAGAAATGGCAACAACAAATACTGATGAAGAACATCCCAATGTAAGATGCATGCAATGTTATATTTATTGAGAATATTTGTGATTTGGATGTATAAAATATTTTTTTTGTATAGATTTAGGTTGCAACATGTAAACGAAGGTTATTTCCACCAAGGCCAACAATAAATGCAGGGGCGCATGACAAGCCGTAAAACCCATCATGTTGCCACCTTCACGGACTCCAAATCGAGAATGATTTATCTTCATTGGATGAAGATGTGATTCCAACACAAAGAATCATAGGTCAACCCAAAGAACCCAAGTGTCAAACATTCCACGCCCTTCTATGTGGAATCGATTAAAGATGGCGAAAAGGTTTCAAAGGCCACCAATGCATGCCGAGTCACCATTAGGCCACCAATGCATCTTTGGAGTCAACATTAGGCCACCAATTGGTGGACAAATGCCAACCTTGTCAAGCACTAGCAGTGTGACTAAGATGACTCCTCCTATTTTGATGGTTAAGGGGAAGAAATATATGGACCTATCTGGACTAGGCAAAACCACTGAGAAATGATGCTACTTTTGTTGTTACCTTTTGTGTAGTAGCCTGAAGTTATGTTTTATTGAAACCTAATGCTACCTTTTATTTTGTGTAGTAGCCTGGTGCTACCATTTTTTGAAACTCAATGCCTTGTGATGGCTTATTTTGTGATGGATTTGGAACAAGAATGCCTTCTGTGTGGGCATTTAGAAGTGATCATTTATTTTGTGTTGTAGCATGATGCTACCAGTTGTTGGAAGTTGTTATATTTGGAACATGGATGGCTTATCTTGGTTATATAAAATTACATTTCTCGTTATGTATTGAGTGAATCAATGATCATTTATTTTGTGAATCGCTGATCATTTATTGTATGTTATTCTTTGCCTGGTACATTACATTAATTAAAAAACCGTGATGTTAATTCCATCAAAGTAAACCATACATAAACAATTAGTTGTATGAATGATGTTCATTTAATTCCACCAAAACAAACCATACATAGATGAACAAAACATAACATAACTACAACCATGTTCAATGACTACATGATCAAACCATGTTCAACGATTTGCATATAATAAATACACCATAGACAACCAATCTAAGCTATCATCTTCAAATCTTCAAGTCGCACCCTTCCAAATAATGCGAGATAATACAAAGGAAGATTGGTATCACAACACAAAGGACCAATCTTTTATATCGCCATCTCATCTTTGCCAACTCTTTTTCCGCTTGAACCAGTTTCTTGTTTTTGATTTCAGCTTTTCCACTTCATCTTCTAAGGAATTGATTTTACGCAGATGGCCCGGAATTATTGCCTTGGATCTTCTCGCACATAGGGGATCTTCCAAACCAAAAAACCGCATCCTCCCCTCCTCGTATAACAAATAGAAAAATTAACCTTTACTACGAAACCTTCTGCATTTAAGCCTAAGAAATTTTACGAAAATCACTACCACAAATTATTAACTACTTACAAAGTCAAGACACGATTTGAACCTCCTTCCCGGATTGTCAGGGCGTCCAAAAAGTCCGAATGACACATCT
Source organism: Rehmannia glutinosa (assembly GCA_016081115.2). Taxonomy (NCBI): domain Eukaryota; kingdom Viridiplantae; phylum Streptophyta; class Magnoliopsida; order Lamiales; family Orobanchaceae; genus Rehmannia; species Rehmannia glutinosa. Next base: position 69,704 of record JABTTQ020002257.1, on the reverse strand, counting down.
CTTTCCAAATAGACAATCAACGGACCCGGTTGTGTAAGACATTGACAAGCTTTGCTTAATTTTGCAGAAACCAAATGCATGAATGGGCTAGGGTTTTTTTCGTCTGGTTTGGGTGTGAAATATTGAGAATGGGAGAGGGAGGGAATTTATTACATGTAGGAGTTATTTTCCATCCGAATCACAAATATTGACACATCATCATCCAACTCATCAAGTTGGTCGAAAATCATAAATCCCCAAAGGGCCACACATTCGGATGCCAACTCAAAGAAAATCCGGCGAAATTAGTCCTTAATGTGCCAAAAACATTTAATTGGCATCTTAATTTGCCGCTTAAAATAATCGAGGGACCAAAAATGCAAACACACTATAGTTACAGGGACCAAAAATGCAATTAAGCCTCTATCTTGAGCTGCTTTTAATCGGCTTTTAACTATTTTTACTTTTTCAACTGTGTCTTGAATCAGATATGGACCTTCTAGCAATCGTATTCCCTCTTCATCCCAGCATACTGGACTTCTGCATTTCCTACCATGTAACGCTTCATAAGGCGCCATACCAATGCTTTGCTATTCCATCAATGCAATGTATTCATCCCAAAAACCTTTGAATTCGAGAACACATGCCCGAAGCATATCCTCTAGAGTTTGAATAGTCCTCTCTGACTGCCCATTGATCTATCTGTTGATGAAATATTGTACTAAAATGTAACTTAGTACCTAATGCTTGTTGATAGCTACACCCAAAAGCTAGACGTAAAACGAGGACTGCGATCTGACATAATAGACAGGGGTATACCATGTAGTTCAACAATCTCATTCACATATCGTTTTGCCAAATTTTCCAGAGTAAAACCCCATCAAAATGGTAAAAAGTGAGGTCACTTTGTTCGTCGGTCAACAATAACCCAAACTGCATCATTTTTCCTCAGTGTCACAGGCAGAGCATAAAGGAAATCCAGAGTAATACGCTCCCACTTCAAAACAGGAATAGGTAATGGATGCAATCTACCTACTGGTGCCTGATGTTCCGCTTTAATCTACTGGCAAGTTAAGCATTTTGAAACATACTCGGCTACATCTTTCTTCATCTTGGGCCACCAATAAAGGCTTTTTAAGGTCTGATACATTTTTGTACTACCTGGGTGCATGGCATACGGTGCAGTATGAGCTTCTTCCATTATCTAATGCCTTAAGCCATCCACATCAGGGACACAAAGTCGATTGTTGATCGTCAAACTACCATCATCATTCAGAACAAAGGATGTACTATTTCCTTGTTTCACTTTTTCTGCAATACTGGTCAGTGTATCAACACAAAATTTTGCTTGTTTAATTTTTTCAATCATCACAAGACGAACACCAAGTGAAGCACATAAAACACCCATGTCATTTACATTCAATTCAACATTCAACTTCCTCATATCTAGCAGATACTGTAAAGAATGCACTGAGAGATAAGAAACAGTACCATAAGATTTTCGGCTCAAAGCATAGACAACAACATTAGCTTTCCCCGGATGGTATTCGATAGTACAATCATAATATTTCAACAATTCACCATCTTCGTTGACACATGTTCATCTCTTTCTAACTCAATAAGTATTATTTCAAGCTTTTGTGATTAGTGAAAATTTGAAATGTGGCACCATATAAGTAATGTCTCCATATCTTTAACACGAAAACAACCGCAGCTAGTTCAAGGTCGTGAGTAGGGTAAGACATTTCATATGGTTTAAGTTGTCTAGACGCATAACCAATAACTTTACCATGTTGCGCCTAAACCCTAGTAAGAAGTGTCACTGTAAACAACAAATCCATCAATACCTGAAGGAATAGTCAAGACTAGAGCAGTGGTAAGCCATTTCTTTAACTCTTCGAAACTCTTTTGGCAACCATCTGTCTATTTGAAAGGAACACCTTTTCGTAGTAATTTTGTCAGTGGAGTTGCAATAAGAGAAATTATCCACAAATCGTCGATAATTTCCGGCTAAACCTAGAAAACTACGAACTTCTGTAACACTTTTTGGTTTTCCCATTTGATCACTGCATCAATTTTCTGTGGATCAACTTTAATCCCATCGTGAAACAACATGTCCCAAAACGATTACTTGATCTAACCAAAATTCGGATTTACTAAGTTTTGCATACAACTGCTTTCTCTCGCGGGTTTGCAACACAATACTCAAATGTTGTTCGTGTTCCTCGTGATTTAGAATATACCAAGATATCATCAATAAAGACAATGACAAATATATCTAGGTAGGCTCTAAACACATTATTCATCAATGCCATAAATACAACGGGTGCATTAGTCGTGCCAAAAGGCATTACTAAAAACGATAATGACCATACCTAGTTCGAACACTCTTTTTTTGAAATATCGCCTCTACAATTTTCAATGGTGATACCCCGATCTCAAATCTATCTTTGAGAAAACTCTAGCACCTTGCAATTGATCAAATAAACCATCTATTCTAGGTAATGGATATTTATTCTTCACTTTGTCACTTGACTCGGTTGTCGATAATCTATACACAATCTCAAATAAGTACCATCTTTCTTTTTTACGAATAATCTTGGTGTGCCCCCGGTGAAACACTTCGGTCTAATATCTTATTTATCCAACAATTCTTGTAAATGCGTCTTTAACTCTTGTAGTTCAACAAAGCCATTCGATAAGGAGGAATAGACATTGGTGTTGTGCCAGGCTATAGTTTGATGGTGAATTATATATCTCTATCTAGAGGTAATCCGGGTAAATCATCCGGGAATATATTTGGATACTCTCTAACCATTGGAGTGCCTTCAAGTTTCAAATCCCATAATCGTATGTCTATTACGTGGGTGAAGTAACACTTGCAACCTTTCTTAATCATTTTGAAAGTTGTAGATGCAGATTTTATACATGTAGGCAAAATTTCTCTTTCCCCTTTAAATACTATATGTCCGATCGGAAGCTCCAACAATATTTCTTTAGTAAAACAATCTAGTTTAGCATGGTATTCGCTTAACCAATCCATACCTAGAATCACATCGAAATCTCTTAAGGGCATTACAAGTAAACTAGCACTCAATTTCGATTCAACCATCAAAATTTTGCAATCACGATATACGATTTTACAATCACCACACTCCCTACTCGGTTTGAACCAATAAATCATAGCCTAATATTTCCGTTTATTGCCCAAATGTGATGCAAATGATTGTGAAACAAATGAATGTGTTGCTCCTGGATCAAATAAAACATAAGCTTTTGTATCGAGAGATTGAAAGATTACCAAGAATCACGATTGGTGCAAACTTTAACTTCTTCATGTGTCATAGCAAAAACTCGAGCTAGACCTTGTTGTTTGGTCGCTTGACTTTCTTCTGCACTAGCGCCCCTTCCTATACCGAATCTCCCTCGACCTTTACCTCTATTAGGATTGAAACCACTAAATCTAGGTTTGCTCAACTATGGATTCCTCGCGTGGTTTCGTGCAATTCCTTGCTATATGTCCAGTTCCCCACATCTAAAACACTTTTCTAAGTAATCTACATTCCTTATAATGATTTTTACCACAATGTACACATGTGGGAACCGATCTTTGTAGAACCAACACTCTTATTTGCTGATGTTGCAACCCTACAACTACCACTTTTTGAACTGCTAGGGAAGCTCCTCTGTGCAAATGCAAAAATTCCTTTCTATTTCTAAATCCTCCGGTTTGTCACCCTGTCTCTTCTAATTGTATTGAAAGTTTTGTTTTGATTCACTTCCTATTTCTCTGCACGTATTACTGCAGCTTTCAACTTACCATAGGACTCCAAATTTGTAGGTGTAATACGGTTTCAAATAGCAAATCAAAGTCCATACTCAAATCTAGTACATTTCTTCTTTTCGTGGCTACCATATGTGGGGCATAATGAGAAAGTTGATTTGAAGAAAGTCATTATCTAAATTCTCGATATCCTCCTATTCAACCTTTATTCAATCCCCTTACTCAATGCTATACGGTCAAGCTTAGGGTTACATATATATCAAGTTTAAGGCTTGAAATATGGCTATAAAAAAAAATAGGCAATAGGCTCAAATTGGCTAACTAGGGAAATTAAATGTCATTAGGTACGCAAAAGGCTTGAAAGGATTAACAAAAATGGCCTAAAATCATTTTCATAAATTGCATATAACATGTGACTTAAATCGAGAGATACGAGCAAGTTCTAGAATTCAAATCAACATGAATGACACACTCAATCAACAAAGAAGACGCATATAATGAAAGCGAAAAGGCTCAAAGCTCACAGGCTTGCAATTGCGTAATTTAAAGCATAACAACCATGATTTCAATATTCACATGCTCCATATCATCTATTCTCACCCGATCAACTCACGCTCAACACCCAATTCAAAACAACACAAACTGTTCAACGAATGCTCCCATGATCACAACAAGCAACACAATAGCGGTCAACTCACTCCCTAAAAACCTAAGAAAGCAATAAACGTGCTAAAGCAATAAACGTGCTAAAATAAAAAAAACAAGCGTCTAATGCAAGGCAACCTATATTCTCTAAATGCAACTATATGAATGCAAATATATATATTTTTCGTCACACCCTTCAATCAAAATAACTAACTCTCCCCAAACTTGAATGGAATTATATCGAACGTAAGAGAAGATAGAATTTCAATGCAAAAAGTGTGGAGATAACTCCGACTTAATGAGAAGGCGGTGGTGGGTAGTGACCCCAACGTCTACCCGACGTTGTGGTCGCCCGATAAGTGATCTCTGTAGCATCCTCCCCGCACTTCTCCGCGCAATATCAACTCGCATAAACTCGTACACCGCCTTTAAATGCATATATTAACAACTTTGGGTCTTGGTCAAGAACCGTATTTGCATTGTTTGCATCTAGTAATGTATACTTGGTGTTTCCAAGCAAGGATTTGTGTCCTGGTGTCGGATATACTGATCCTGGTCACGCACGGGCTGACCGTGCGGCGTCTGCGCATGATTCGTGTGTTCCTTGTCCTGTTTTGCTCCTTTTCGGTACCACACACGGTTGAAAGTGCATAGACACACAATCCGTGTTTGGTTCAGAATTTTTTGCTTTTCCAGGATCTCCTACTCCTCGTGTTCCACTCCTCCTTAGATGAATGGCACTACTTTGTTCCGTTGAGTTGACTTCAATGGTGCTTGAAAATTGGCTCTTTTGTTGTTGTCCACCAAGGATCATAACTAATTGGCTAATCTGGTTTTAAGATTTTTCATTTGTGTGCCCGTAGTGTTAGCCAATTGTGTGACATGTGCCTCAATTTTGTCGACTTAGCCTCATGTTTGTTGAACTGGTTCGTTGTTTCATTCATAAATGCGGTGAGGATGTCCTCCATAGATGGCTTTGCCTCCTGATAATAGTGCGTAGGAGTAAGATTATTCCAAAGAATTGTAGAGATTCTAGTTATTGAAATAATTGGCTTCCTCCATTAGAGTGGGTGTTCGTGCACTACCCGAACCCACTCAAAGAAACAAATCAAATAATGTAGGAGTGGAATTAAATAAAATGAAAAGGAAGAAAAAATGTCTAAATTAAAAATAATTCTATTTATCAATATTAGTACTGAAAATTTGATTAGTCCCCGAAACGGCGCCAAAAACTTGTTCGCCTTATTTTTTTAGCTTCACCGCAAAGTGTACGGTGCGATTTATAGAATAGGGTTAGCAAGGTCGAATCCATAGAGACTAATAAATTTATGTACAAGTATTGGGATTGTAATAGCCTTATTTTTATCCGCATCGAGGGAAATTTGATGGATTGGTTTTATTAATACAAAAACAAGAATATATCCTAAAAAGACAAAGTAAAGAATGATTGAAAGATCAAGGAGATGAATGGTTTCCTGGGTTACGATTTGATTAATATCACCTTTATTATCGATTAATCACAACCAAAGTTATTCGTATTCTTCCTTATAGAACAATCACAAAAGTATTTTACCCTCTCTCGAGATGCATGTAAAACGTTGATTGGAATATCTATGCTAGCAACTCTACTCAACATGAGATATCCAACTCCCAAAAGCACAAAAGATTAAATATCCTCACAAATATTCACAGACTTCTCAATCTTGCAAATATTCATGTCAAGTACTCACGCATCTAGTATTGAAACTCATCTTTCGAATAATGAATCAATACATCATAGCAAGTTAAACCAAACGCGCGTTTTGATAAAATAAGAATTAGAACAAAGTACTCGAATAGGGTTGGAAAACAATAACTTCAATTGCAATTGATCATCCAATAAAAGTATCCATTAACCTAATCCCAAACCCGAGAATCACAAGATGTTTAGCCGAAATAGAAAATAAATAATCCATAGACAAATTATTCAAGTTCATATCTAACTAATCAAAAGTAAATGATACGATGGAATAAGTAAACTAAGGGATGTTGATGATCTTTCGATATATCTTCAATCCTCAAGCGTGTGGTTGTGACCTCGATCAATCTCTCCAATCCTTCGGTAGAAAGTTGCTCTTTTCTCTGCGTTCTAGGGCTAAAGTCGGTGTCCCCTCGTTTCCGCCGCCCGTCTCTATTTATACTCCCATTGGGTCAAAACCTAAGTTAAAAATCGTCAAAACCTGACTTTCCCGCACAGACAGACGGGCCGTGCGCGCCTCACGCACGACCTGGTCATGCGTGGTGTCGCGTTTAGGCTTAAAGTCTTCAGGCATGCACGGTCGCGTCACACGCACGGGTCATGTATCACCCAAACGTCCGAATATGCTATGGGGTCTTCGTAATAATTGTATTCCTCTCTCTTAGCTTTCCGTAGCCCACTTGAATCAGCTCAATATCAATTGTTTAGAGAGTTATGGCCAAAATACTAAACTCGCCAAAGGCTGAAATTCCCGAGACGTGTTTGACGTTCCTTGAGATAAATCCCCTCGTTGTTTGATCATCCATGCTTCTTTTGACACACGAATCATTACTATGACTCTAGACTCAATATAATTGGCTTCCCATTGGGTGTAATCACTCTATTCTTGATGATTCTAGGTCGCAATGCTCGTATTTGTCACAAAATCATTCCAAATATCGTTAAATTCCTACAAAACGAGCAAAGCGTAATACCTTTTCCATAAAGATCGAATATATACCATTTCATATGAGTTATTGCATGTTTATAAACAATTATAGCCATAAATATGCCCTAAAATACATGCAAAGCTCACACTAAACAAACCCCCAAACTTAAACTGTTGATGAGTCTCTGGCCAACACTTTATAAACAAGATAAAACATGAATGGGAATAATGAAAAGCAAATTAAGAACAACACATCACAATTCATGTCATTTATCCATAGACGTCAAGCAACAAATCGACCAAGCTTCGAATATCTAACAAAGATCACAAGTCAATTAGAGCCATGGCAAATACTTGAATCATGCCTCTCATGGATTAAGTGTATACACCCCTCTCTAGAATAATAAGGCGTGTATTCGCTCATATCATATCAATGTTGAAGAATTAACATAGGCTTGCAAATCGTCTCACATCTCCGCCACTCCATTGTATGCAATTCATAAATCGAAAGAACTTTTGTTTTAGTTGTAATGAAGGCTCTTTGGTTAAGGTAGGGAAATATGGAGAATGTGACTCAAACTCAGCGTATAGACTGATAAGCACATTTTTTTCTCAATCAAATATTCTCAATCAAATCAAACATGCTACCCCAATCACCTCTTATTCTTATCACATCTCTCTTCTCCCTTTTTTTTCATACAATCCACTTTCTTTCGCCTTACATCATAATTCTCACCTATAAGTTCATTTATGGCCAACTCACTTATACATCGATTTTTTTCCCGACTCTTTTGTGAGTATAAATCCCCCTTTTTCCTCATTTTCTTCTTTTATTCCCAAAGATCCAACATGCACACAATTATCTAAATTCTCGATATCCTCCTATTCAACCTTATTTAATCCCCTTTACTCAATGCTATACGCTCAAGTTTAGGGTAACAAATATATTAATTAAGGCTTGAAATGTTGCTATCAAAAAATCAGGCAACATGCTCAAATTGGCTAACTAGGGAAATTAAAGTCATTAGGTAGGCAAAAGGCTTGAAAGGCTTAACAAAAATGGCCTAAAATCATTTTCGAAATTGCATATAACATTTGACTTGACAGAGATACCAGAGCGCTTCTAAAATTCAAATCAACATGAATGACACACTCAATCAACAAATAAGACTCGCATATAATGAAAACAAGAGGCTCAAAGCTCACAAGCTTGCAATTGCGTAATTGAGCATAACAACCATGATTTCAATATTCACATGCTCCATATCATCTATTCTCACTCGATCAACTCACGCTCAACACCCAATTCAAAACAACACAAATTGTTCAACGAATGCTCCCAAGATCACAACAAGCAACACAATAGCGATAACTCATTCCCTAAAAACCTAAGAAAGCAATAAACGTGCTAAAGCAATAAACATGCTAAAATCAAAAACAAGCATCTAATGCAATGCAACCTATATGCTATAAATGCAACTATATGAATGCAAATATTTTTTTTTTCGCCACACCCTTCAATCAAAGTAACTACCTCTCATCCCAAATTTGAATGGAGTTATATCCAACGTAGAGAAGATAGAATTTCAATGAAAAAGAAGTGTGGAGATAACCCCTTTAAATGCATATATTAACTCGCTTGGGTCTTGGTCAAGAACCGTATTTGCATTGTTTGCATCTAGTAATGCATATTTGGGGTTTCCAAGCAAGGATTTGAGTCCTGGTGTCGGGATATACTGATCCTGGTCACACATGGGCTGATCGTGCGCGTCGCACGATTCGTGTGTTTCTTGTCCTATTTTTGCTCCTTTTCGGTACCACACATGGGTTGAAAGTGCATAGGACATAGTCCATGTTTGGTTCCGAATTTTCTTGCTTTTCTAGGATCTCCGCTTCTTGTGTTCTGGTACCACTCCTTATATGAATGGCACTACTTTTTTCCTTTGAGTTGACTTCGGTGGTGCTTGAAAACCGGCTCTTTTGTTGTTGTCCACCAAGGATCGTAGCTAATTGGCTAATGGGGTTTCAAGATTTTTTATTTGTTTGCCCAGTGTTAGCCAATTGTGTGACATGTGCCTCAATTTTGTCCAAACCTTAGCCTCATGTTTGTTGAATCTGGTTCCTTGTTCCATTCATAAATGCGGTGAGGACGTCCTCCATAGATGGCTTTGCCTCCTGATAATAGTATGTAGGGGTAGGATTATTCCAAAGAATTATAGAGATTCCGATTATTGAAATAATTGGCTTCCTCCATCGTGAGCGGTGTTCGTGCACTACCCGAACTAACTCAAAGAAACAAATCAAATAATGTAGGAGTGGAATTAAATAAAATGAAAAGGAAGAAAAATTTCTAAATTAAAATAATTCTATTTAACGCAATATTAGTACTAAAAATTTGATTAGTCCTTGGCAAAGGCGCCAAAACCTTGTTCGCCTTATTTTTTTTTAGCTTCACCGCAAGATACGGTGACAGTTTATAGTATAGGGTTAGCAAGGTCGAATCCACAGAGACTAATAAATTATTTACTAAGTATTGGGATTGTAATAACCTTATTTTTATCCGGCGATCGAAATTTGATGGATTGGTTTTATTAATGCAAAAACAAAAATTTATCCTAAAAAGACAAAGTAAAGAATGATTGAAAGATCAAGGAGATGAATGGATTCCTAGGTTACGGTTTCGTTAATATCCCCTTTTATTATCGATTAATCACAACAAAAGTTATTCGTATTCTTCCCTCTGCTGCAATCACAAAAGTATTTTACCCTCTCTCTCGAGATGCATGTAAAACCTTGATTGGAATATCTATGCTAGCATCTCTACTCAACATGAGATATCCAACTCCCAAAAGCACAAAAGATTAAATATCCTCACAAATATTCACAGACTTCTCAATCATGCAAGATATTCATGTCAAGTACTCATAGATCTAGTATTGAAACTCATCGGTTAGAATTATGAATCAATACATCAAACAAGTTAAACCAAACGCGTTTTGATAAAACAAGAATTAAAACAAAGTATCGAATAGGGTTGGAAAACAATAACTTCAATTGCAATTAATCATCCAATAAAAGTATCCATTAACCTAATCCCAAACCCGAGAATCATAAGATGTTTAGCCGGACATAGAAAATAAATAATCCATAGACAAATTATTCAAGTTCATATCTAACTAATCAAAAGTAAATGATATGATGGAATGAGTAAACTCAGGGATGTTGATGATCTCTTGGTCTATCTTCAATCCTCAAGCGTGTGGTTGTGACCTCGATCAATCTCTCCAATCCTTCGGTAGAAAGTTGCTCTTTTTCTCTGCGTTCTAGGGCTAAAGTCGTGTCCCCTCGTTTGTGGCCGCCCCGTCTCTATTAATATTCCTATTGGGTCAAAACCTAAGTTAAAAATCGTCAAAACCTGACTTTCCTGCACAGACGCACGGGCCGTGCGCCTCTCGCACGAACTGGTCGTGCGTGGTGCCGTAGGGAGCTCGGTCTTAAGGCACGCACGGGTCATGCGTCACACGCACGGGTCGTGCGTCACCCAAACGTCCGAATGTTCTCATGGGGTCTTCATAAGAGTTGTATCCCTCTCTCTTAGCTTTCCGTAGCCACTTGAATCAGCTCAATATGAATTTTGTAGTGAGAGTTATGGCCAAACTACTAAACCCTGTCAGTCTTTGGAAATTCCGTAAGTGTTTGGACGTTCCTTGAGATAAATCCCCTCGTTATTTGATCATCCATGCTTCTTTTGACACACGAATCATTACTATGACTCTAGACTCAATATAATTGGCTTCCAATTGGGTGTAATCGCCGATTCTTGATGATTCTAGGTCGCAATGCTCGTATTTGTCACAAAATCACTCCAAATATCCTTAAATTCCTACAAAACGAGCAAAGCGTAATACCTTTTCCATAAAGAGCGAATATATACTATTTCATATGAGTTACAGATGTTTATAAACAATTATAGCCATAAATATGCCCTAAAATACATGCAAAACTCACACTAAACAAACCCCAAACTTAAATCAAGTTGTGATCTCGGTCAACACTTTATAAACAAGATAAAACATGAATGGGAATAATGAAAAGCAAATTAAGAACAACACATCACAATTCATGTCATCTATCCATAGATGTCAAGCAACAAATCAACCAAGCTTCGAATATCTAACACGGATCACAAGTCAATTAGAGCCATGGCAAATACTTGAATCATGCCTCTCATGGATTAAGTGTATACACCCCTCTCTAGAATAATAAGGGCGTGTATTCGCTCATATCATATCAATGTTGAAGAATTAACATAGGCTTGCAAATCGTCTCACATCTCCGCCACTCGATTGTATGCAACTCATAAACCAAAAAGGACTTTTCTTTTAGTTGTAATGAAGACCCATTGGTTAAGGTAGGAAAATATGGAGAAAGTGACTCAAACTCAGCGTATAGACCGATAAGCACATTTTTTTCTCAATCAAATATTCTTATTCAAATCAAACATGCTACCCCAATCACCTCTTATTCTTATCACATCTCTCTTTCTCCCTTTTGTTTTCCATACAATCCACTTTCTTTCGCCTTACATCATAATTCTCACCTATAAGTTCATTTACGGCCAACTCACTTATACATTCGATTTTTTTTTTCCCGACTCTTTTGTGAGTATAAATCATCCTTTTCTTCTTTTATTCCCACATGCACACAATTATCTAAATTCTCAATATCCTCCTATTCAACCTTATTCAATCCCCTTACTCAATGCTATACGCTCAAGCTTAGGGTAACAGATATATCAAGTTAAGGCTTGAAATGTGGCTATCAAAAAATCAGCAACAACAGGCTCAAATTGGCTAACTAGGAAATTAAATGTCATTAGGTAGGCAAAAGGCTTGAAAGGCTTAACAAAAATGGCCTAAAATCATTTTCATAAATTGCATACAACATGTGACTTGACAGAGATACCGAGCAAGTTCTAGAATTCAAATCAACATGAATGACACACTCAATCAACAAACAAGATCGCATATAATGAAAGTAGTAAAGGCTCAAAGCTCACAGCTTGCAATTACGTAATTCAAAGCATAACAACCATGATTTTAATATTCACATGCTCCATATCATCTATTCTCACCCGATCAACTCACGCACAACACCCAATTCAAAACAACACAAATTTGTTCAACGAATGCTCCCAAGATCACAACAAGCAACACAATAGCGGTCAACTCACTCCCTAAAAACCTAAGAAAGCAATAAACGTGCTAAAGCAATAAATGTGCTAAAATAAAAAACAAGCATCTAATGCAATGCAACCTATATTCTCTAAATGCAACTATATGAATGCTAATATACATATTTTTTTGCCGCACACTTCAATCAAAATAACTACCTCTACCACCAAACTTGAATGGAATTATATCGAACGTAAGAGAAGATAGAATTTCAATGCAAAAAGAAGTGTGGAGATAACCTGACTTAATGAGAAGACGGTGGTGGGTAGTGACCCCAACGTCTACCCGACGTTGTGGTCGCCGATAAGTGATCTCTGTAGCATCCTCCTGCACTTCTCCCCGACATATCAACTCACATAAACTTGTACCCCCTTTAAATGCATATATTAACTGCTTTGGGTCTTGGTCAAGAAGCGTATTTGCATTGTTTGCATCTAGTAATGCATACTTGGGGTTTCCAAGCAAGGATTTGAGTCCTGGTGTCGGGATATACTGATCCTGGTCACACACGGGCTGACCGTGCGCGCTGCACGCGCGATTCATGTGTTCCTTGTCCTATTTTTGCTCCTTTTTGGTACCACACATGGGTTGAAAGTGCATAGACACACGATCCATGTTTGGTTCCGAATTTTCTTGCTTTTCCAGGATCTCCTCCTCGTGTTCGGATCTTAGATGAATGACACTACTTTGTTCCTTTGAGTTGACTTCAGTGGTGCTTGAAAACTCTCTTTGTTGTTGTCCACCAAGGATCGTAGCTAATTAGCTAATGCTGGTTTCAAGATTTTTTATTTATGTGCCCAGAGTGAGCCAATTGTGTGACATGTGCCTCAATTTTGTCCAAATTAGCCTCATGTTTGTTGAACTGGTTCCTTGTTTCATTCATAAATGCGGTGAGGACATCCTCCATAGATGGCTTTGCCTCCGATAATAGACGTGGGAGTAGGATTATTCCGGTATTTGTAGAGATTCCAGATTATTGAAATAATTGGCTTCCTCCATCGTCAGCGGGTGTTTGTGCACTACCCGAACCAACTCAAAGAAACAAATCAAATAATGTAGAGTGGAATTAAATAAAATGAAAAGGAAGAAAAATGTCTAAATTAAAATAATTCTATTTATCGCAATATTAGTACTAAAAATTTGATTAGTCCCAAAGAACGGCGCCAAAAACTTGTTTGCCTTATTTTTTTAGTTTCACCGCAAAGTGTGCGGTGCATATTATAGAATACGGTTAGCAAGGTCGAATCCACAGAGACTAATAAATTTATGTACTAAGTTTTGGGATTGTAATAGCCTTATTTTTATCAAGACGATCGAAATTTGATGGATTGGTTTTATTAATGCAAAAACAAGAATTTATCCTAAAAAGACAAAGTAAAGAATGATTGAAAGATCAAGGAGATGAATGGATTCCTGGGTTACGGTTTGATTAATATCCTCTTTTATTATCGATTAATCACAACCAAAGTTATTCGTATTCTTCCCTATAGAACAATCACAAAAGTATTTTACCCTCTCTCTCGAGATGCATGTAAAACGTTGATTGGAATATCTATGCTAGCATCTCTACTCAACATGAGATATCCAACTCCCAAAAGCACAAAAGATTAAATATCCTCACAAATATTCACGGACTTTTCAATCTTGCAAATATTCATGTCAAGTACTCACGGATCTAGTATTGAAACTCATCTTTCGAATAATGAATCAATGCATCATAGCAAGTTAAACCAAGCGCGTTTTGATAAAATAAGAATTAAAACAAAGTACTTTCGAATAGGGTTGGAAAACAATAACTTCAATTGCAATTAATCATCCAATAAAAGTATCCATTAACCTAATCCCAAACCCCGGAATCACAAGATGTTTAGCCGACATAGAAAATAAATAATCCATAGACAAATTATTCAAGTTCATATATAACTAATCAAAAGTAAATGATACGATGGAATGAGTAAACTCGGGGATGTTGTTGATCTCTCGATCTATCTTCAATCCTCAAGCGTGTGGTTGTGACCTCGATCAATCTCTCCAATCCTTCGGTAGAAAGTTGCTCTTTTCTCTCACGTTAGGGCAAAAGTCGTGTCTCCTCATTTTTGGCCACCCCGTCTCTATTTATACTACCATTGGGTCAAAACCTAAGTTAAAAATCGTCAAAACTTGACTTTTCCGCACAGACGCACGAGGCCGTAAGCCTCGCGCACGAACTGTCCTGCGTGGTGTCGTAGGCGTGCTCAAAGTCTTGAGCACGTCATGGTCTTGCATCACCCAAACGTCCGAATTTGCTCATGGGGTCTTCATAAGAGATGTATCCTTCTCTCTTAGCTTTCCGTAGCCACTTGAATCATCTCAATATCGATTTTGTAGAGAGAGTTATGGCCAAAATACTAAACCCTGTCAGTGTTGGAAATTCCAGACGCGTTTGGACGTTCCTTGAGATAAATCCCCTCGTTGTTTGATCATCCATGCTTCTTTTGACACATGAATCATTACTATGACTCTAGATCAATATAATTGGCTTCCAATTGGGTGTTATTGCTCGATTCTTGATGATTCTAGGTCGCAATGCTCGTATTTGTCATAAAATCACTCCAAATATCGTTAAATTCCTACAAAATGAGCAAAGTGTAATACATTTTCCATAAAGAGCGAATATATACCATTTCATATGAGTTATTGCATGTTTATAAACAATTATAGCCATAAATATTCCCTAAAATACATGCAAAACTCACACTAAACAGAATCCTGCAGCCGACCTTTGATCCATGCTTTAAACTTTCGTCACACCCCACGGGTCAACTTTTATCTACATCAACTAAAAATTGGCAACATTGCATTTGGCGAGTTGCAAGCTCATCAAGTATAATCGAACAACAAGCTATTTAACATCGAGATAAGCACATCATGGATAATCATTTTCACACCATTTGTTCATATCATTCATAAACACATAAATGCACGTTTGGATATATTATTTTTCTTGTTATGGGCCAGCTAATACCAAGAATATATCATGATCACGAAGATGGCAACGGAACTCAGTAATTCTTAATTCACGTAGAGTTCAATAAACTCGGGGTGGCCGTGCGATACTCTATAATCCGGAATTTTTGGATATCTGTAATTACAACACATGATTCAAGGTCATTAGCGGCCATAACATAATCTATTAATATCTGATGAATGCATTTTCTCAGTAATCACAAATTTCATTTCCATATCAATAACATCAAAAGATCGCATATTTCATTTCCATATCAATAACATCAAAGGAGATAACGTATCTCAATTCCATTTCAATGTTACCACATAGAGATCATATATCTTGATTTCATCACGATAACACCAAAGAGAATCATACAATTCATATTAGAGCGTGTCTGTGTTTTCTTCTTTTTTCTTTTCTAAGCTAGTTATGAGCTTTATGTATATGAATTAATATTATGAATAGCTTATCTATTAAGAAACTAAGGCGGTTAGAAGTGGTGAATATGTCTCTGCACGACCATTTTTGAACTTAGTGACTTAGTGCTCCTTAGCTTATCAATGGACAAGAATGGGTTGGATATATGTGGACGTAGTACAACTAAACTTTGATAAAAAAAATTAAGTGACAAGAATTGTTATCTCACTTATTACAAATACCATGATGATAAAGATATCTTTACTTTAATATTTGATACAACTATCATATATATATACTATATATATACATAAAAGTTAGCTATGTAGTAAAAGGATAAATATCTTGCTTGAATGTATGTGTTGGTTATAAAATATATTAACTAATTGAACTAAAGTTACCATTGCAGCCACACATATACTAATATCGTGTATATATATTACATATATATTGCATATATGTATAGAGTTAGGATCAAATGTGGCAGGGGCCTTACCGTGTGGCAATGTGGATTAATCTAATCCATCCACATCTTGTATTCAATGGTTCAGATTGCTATTAAATATAACTGATTTATCAATTAATTAATAGGTGGAAAGAGCGTAATAGTAACTAGCAAAATGCCATAAATCACGCCCCTATAATCAAGGGATTGATTATTATCACGTTTCCATAACTGAATTGTGCATCATTTTAATAGATGAACTGTACACTATTTAATAACTGATTATACACCATTTTTTATCTAACAGTGCATCATTGTATAACTAATTGTACACCATTCAATCCCCAACGATTTTTATGGATTTGATTTTACGATTGTTCCCGCTTTTCATTCAATTTTGGTTTACTACAATGATGTACAATTAGTTATACAATGATGCACAGTTAGATATAAAATGGTGCACAATCAGTTATTAAATGGTGCATATATCATCAATTAAAATGGTGCATAATTCAGTTATATATGGAAACGTGATCTTTATCACATCCATGATTGTAGGGCGTCATTATGGGAAGGTGGTTACACCATTTTGTCTTTATATGGTTTTTAAATGATGTAGAATTAGTTATACAATGATGCATTGTTAGATATTGCCAAGAATGAGGTAGTCTTGAAAAGTCAATCCATCAAATACCAAGATCAAGTATCAAAGATGATTACCACAACATTATGGACATGGTGGCGAAGTGCGTTGATATTAAGTTTCGGTCATATATTCAGCTATCACAAACTAAGTTGATTGTGATGGCAGCTATTGTGGAGGGGTTGGATGTGAACTGGAGCGAGTTCATTTTTTACAAGCTATGTCAAAACATCCAATATGGTAAGCTGGAGAATGGGAAATTCAAGAATACCCTGGGTTAAGGGTTAGTCCTCGGGTATTTGCTTTGGAGAAGCGGGCGTCCTCTTGCGCAAAGGGAAGGCATTCCATGTGAACAAACAGTTATTTAAGGCGAACTTATCACCGCCTGCAAGAAGGCCCATGCAAAAAAAGAAAAAAGGGTGCTTCTAAGGGGGAACATCTAAGAGTGTTCCTAGGAAGAGACAATTTCCTCTGCTCTAACCCCTCTCCTAAACTTGCTCCCATCGCCCTATGGTAACGAAGAAGAGAATAATAGTTCCTCCCGGGAGCGGCAAATGCGAAAAAGCAGAAGACTCGGCACCTAGTCGAGATACCCGCCATTTAAATTATGGTTGAGGCTTCGACAAAGGAGGATGAAGAAGTCCCCTTAGAGAGGCGCTCCAAGAGATGACTTGGCTTGCAAGTGTGTTGTAGTTGCCCCAATCGAGAAAGTCACTGAAAGACACAACCGCGCCGGTGTGCCCCCAACAACAAAGCAAGTAGAAGATGTTGCCAATGACACGGATGTAGCCGTTATTGAAAAAAAAATTGTTGAGACAATTGTTGGAAGTGGTGATTCCATCATGCCCCATGTTCGGGAGAAGCGGTTTACCCAAGACCCTAATGCCTCGGATGAACCAGATCCCCTATTTATCCCGAATAGAGGCCATGCCGCATTTGTGAGGCTATGGAAATTGAAAGCGAAGATCGTAGTCTAGTTTTAGTGGCCTAAAATAATTGAAGAAGAAGAGTGGCTTCTTGATTTTCTAGACAACACAACTAGTGTGTTGGCTCTCGAAGAAGTGTACTCTAGACTATTCTCTTCAAGAAGAAAAAAGAAGGCCGAGAAGGCAAAGGCCCTTGAGAATGGTAAGGCTCTGAGCTCACATTTGCCCCAACCGATGGCATAATTGTGGATTGAAACAAAGAAGCGATGATGATGATGAGCCGTTGAAGAAGGGTTGATGCGATTGAGGCCGCTCGGCTAAAGAAAGCCTTATAAGAGTCCCGTGAGCCGCACGAGCAAGCCCAGCTGAAAGGTGTTGGTGAATCATCATTGGTTCGATCTCCAACTCCATCATTCAAGACATGGTGAGGACTTAGATGCGATCCACCTCCCAACTCACTCTCGGGACAAGACACAAGGGAGGATGTCAATGATAATCTTTGGGGTAGAAGAAGTTGTAGGGGTAACCCACGGAGCCACGCCTTACGGAAATTGTTGAGACAACTCAAGTATTGGCTGAATAGTCATATGAAACAGTCAAGTCCCCGGTGATAGTTGACCCCACTAAAAAGCTATCAGCCCGTGAGCCAGCTGAGGGGGGAACTACTCACACTGCAGCCCATGCTTTGGAAGTCATAGGGGACTAAGAAAGTTTAAAGGTAGGAGGCGAAGGTATGTTAGCTGAATCATAAGTTGTTGTTGCCTATGAAGTTGTGATGGTTGTTACTATCGCACCGAGGCCCCATCAATATTGAAAGCCAATGAATTTACAGAGGTCCAAATTCCATGTAGGCACATGATGGATTGGAAAAGGTTGAGACCTCGAAGGATGCTAATATCAAAGACCTAGCAGCACTGAGTTTGTTGTAGGGATTGTAGAAGGCCTTTCAGCAGTTTAGACTAATGCAAAGGTGGTTGAAGACCCTGTGGCAGTTGAGACTGCCAGGGGGAATGTTCCTATTTCTGGTGATGTGGCAAGTCTTCCAGAATCCAATTCCACCGAACCTAAGGTGATCGATGCACTCATTGACTCTGTAGTTAAACATTCCGATATGGCTGAGATTTTGAAGAATCGGCAGAATCAGACAAAGAGGCCAGTGACTTGGATGCCAACATGAAGTACACTAGGATGAGATTCGTGCTAGTCGATAGGCCATCCCCACTGGCTCAGTCTCCTTCTTGTGACGCTGCTTAGGCAGCTGAGGCCAAGGTAACTCAAATAAACTAATCAATTGTCGCCAGCGAAGCTGTTAAGATAGTTGTGGCATAGTCAGCTCAATAGGCTTCCACAGTTTCTCCTGTCGATGAGGCTTCCGTAGCTGAGGCAAAAAGAGCTGAAGGCCAGGGAGACGAGAGAAGTGCTCCTGAAGGAGAAGTGGGAATTTCCTCGGATACAAGTGGAATGTTGGGGATTCTGCATTTCCCCTTCATTAAAGAGATTCCTATGAAGCTGAGTTTGTGGAGGGAGGTTGCACGCTATAATGTTCAAGTTGAGCTATCTTACCTACACGTTCTAGCAGATACGCAAAACGTACCATTTCTCCATGATTTTGAGTCCTTATTTCCCGAAGATTCCAGTGGAGAAGCAACAGACTTTCGACGTGCCTTCCTAGCTATGTGCGAGGAGATGGAAGCCATGGAGAAAGGTGTAAGTCCAAGCGGCTATGATAATTTAGAGGGGAGTGAATAGATTATCTCCATCTTTTCGATTTTACCCTCTTTTTTCGAACCGAAAGCTTAAAGACAATAATAAAGGTGCGTAATGTAAACAACAAACGTCGATTTATAGAGGTTCAACCCACCTAGGGCCTAATCCTCTACCACCCCAGTATATCCGGGATGGATTTCAAAAAGAAAAAAGATTTTATTAATTACCAAAATTAATACAACACCAACTTACAACAACACATTGAAGAGCACCACACTCTTCTTGAACACCACCTTTGAGATTACCACAATCTCTCTTGAAGATTACCACAATCTCCAACGACACCCTGTGAAGATTACCACAATCTTCAACCTTGAAGAATATCAAATTCTTCAACACCTCAACAAGAAGATTACCACAATCTTCTCACACCTAACACCTAGATCACCCAAGTGTGTTCTTACCACAAGAACACTCACAAGGATATCTTGTGTTGAATGATAACCCAAAAATTCAAGATTACAACTCGATAATGAATTATACAATTGAGTGCAAGTGTAATCAAGAATAGCCTAGACCTCAAGGATGTGAAAGTGATAAGCTAGGCAAATTACAACAAGAATAATAACAATGAAAGACCAAGTGTTTGCTTGAGAATATCTTGTTGTGTTGTGTTGTTCTCTCTTATTGTTGTGCTTCAAATCTTCCTCTATTTATAGGAGATGATTGATACTTGATAGGCTCCTCTTGAAATCGATATCTACAAAAATATTGCAATTAAAATCAAGAATATAGCTGTTAGAAATCAATCCCACAAATTAAGGAAAAGTTGTCTCGCCGCACAACATTAGAATTTTGTCAAAACTTAGGGCGACCGTCGCGCACTAATACTGAGATTTGAAGAACGCAACAAAATTCATCGTGAGATCGGTCCTTGGGGCTCGACCGTCGCACCCAGTGTCGCCCTATGGGGACCGGTCACCCGACCATTTTTGTGGGTTTCAAGTTTTCTTTCACGAAACTTGTTCCCTGTGCACGGCCGCCTCTTTGGTCGTCCGTTTACCTCCTAAATGAAATGTTGTCCGATTTTTGTCGAAAATAAATCTCAAGAAATACTCCAAAAATTCGTAAAAACATTTTAAACCGATCGGGAGTATTTAGGACAACATTAGAAATATAGTTTTGATGAAATAACACATTAACACAAAATCATCAAAAGTGTTGTCCGATATAAACTCCAATAAATACTCCAAAAATAGTAAAAACATTTTAGACCGATCGGGAGTATTAGGACAACATTTAGAAACATAGTTTCAATGTAAAAACCCATTGACACAAAATCATTAAATGTGTTGTCCAATTTTGTCGAAAACTAAACTTGAAGAAATACTCCTAAAATATTAAAACCTTTTTAAATCATTTAGGAGTATTTGGACAACCTTTAAAAACATTGTTTTGGTATAAAAACAAAATCATCAAAATCATGATAAAACCATTTATCAAACAAAAGGTTTTGTTGATCTAAATACCAAGATCGACAATCATGACACTACAATATCATGAGACAACCGTGGAGCCGTGTTTAGGATCGGAGAATGGGCTCGGAGACCAAGGCATTTCACAAGGAGCAACTTAGCTACTTTAGACAACTATTTTCCAAGTTAGTTGTCCGGTGAGTGACACACTCGCATTTCAAAGTGAGACAAAGGGACAATATTGAGAGGATGGAAAGAAGCCATCTTTCGGACATGGAGTTGCTTTGCAAAAGAAAATGGAGAAAAATGATGGAGTATATGGAGGCATCTTTGAAAGCGAGATTCTTTCGATGAAGAATCGCCTATATTTACTCACTCAACGAGCAAGCGGAAACAGACTACATTACGTATAAGTAATTAGACTCCTTTCTCAAGTCAGTTCACTTTTCACAAAGTTCCTCTCAAGGTGATGATACCAAAAAGAGGAAGAAAAGATTGAAAAACCATATACGAAGCTAATTATAAAAACCAAAGGCACCGCCTCAATCCATTCGCAACTACCTCAAGACTTGTCAGTTGAAGAAAAAGTCATGTGTTTAGCTTTTTAGAAGAATAAAATTGAAATTGCAAAGCTCGACGTAAGTCAAGAAAAAGAATTCGAGAAAGGTAGAAGTCTAATTTCTAGATCCATCGAGGCTCCCAAGTGAAGAAGCTACTCCACCGCTTATCCCTTGAATAAAGGTCTAATGAAGAGTTTGATACTCTTCTATCATAAGGATATTATGAAGGGATGAAGGTAGGCGTGATGCGTGGGATTTATATTGGAGAAGGGGCTTAAGAGATATTGAGCGATTAGGAAGCAACCGACTAAGGAAAAACCTTCTAAGAGTCATTAGACTCCAGAGTCACCACCAAACACCCACGGAAGCGGCCATGCTAGAGATGAGAGGATCTCAAACAGGTTGAGAAAGAGATTACAAGTCCGGTGGGAAAGGCGGAAGGCGCCAAAGGGGCTAAGTGGAATCATGTCAATCAATCCTCTCGAAAAAGATTTTGCATATTGGATGGTCTATGATAAATGTTGACGTGCGTTTTGGTCAACAAGCAAAAATATATAAAAGATTTAACACGTGGAAATATAAACGTGCGTAACGTATATTTATTTTTGGCTAATTCTGCTTTTTTGCATAATGCCGAGCCAAATTATTGGGGTCGGTCTTTCTTACAATCTTTTTCTCTCTTTTTTCTCTCTCTTCCAATTTTCCCTCTATCGGCCTTTTTATATCCCTTCGAGTAAGTGGGTTTACAATAGTCATCTTTGCACTAACTATTCATTAATTAGTAAAATAATTAAAGAAAGACACATGTCCCTCTCTAACTGTGCATGTCAATCAAAACTTGCCACTTGTCGACTTCTCTTCATAATTCTCTGACATGTGGCAGTTTCTGATACCAATAAAGTGTTAAGCATGGGCGTGTGATTATTTTTATGAGGCTGTCGCGCATGCGTTCTTGTCGAAATTTGGGCTCGGGGCTCGGGGCTCGGCGGCCGTGTTGCGGTTGGGCTCGATGATGGGCGAGCCCAATTCGTGACGTGTCGCGCGCACCACCATTACGACGCGTCACCGGGGTCACCTACTCGGATGTGTGTTGGGTGATGACTTGGATTAATTTCTTCGGCTCGGCTCGGGTGTCATCAAAGGCCCCCAAGTTTGATTCCGAGAGAAGAATTTCAAGTCGAGTTAAACTTTAATGCTAATGATGAACATTTAATGGGGAAACGGATTTCTCAAAGGTTTTGTTCTTTCCTGGCATCTGTCGCGTAGTGATTAATGCCTCAAACGGCGACATTAATTGGGTTGCTATAATAACGAGACGTGGCCTCTTGTGGTTGGACCAATCTTGCGCAGAACCGAAAAGATACGTCGATTCATCGTGGGCGTGGGGACGCGACGTTTTACGACATGTTTGATGGCTTTTGAGTTTTTAAAAGGTGCGTCTTTTTCGAGTAAATGTCTCGTTTATCGAGGAACCCCATCTATAAATACCTTTGTTTCCCTCCATTATTCACTTTCGCAACCATTAACCTTTGAGCTAAAGTAACTAAAACCGAGCGAGAGACTTCGTACTTAGGTATTTTTTCAAATACTCTCCCTTTACCTATAAATGTCTTCTTTTGAGGATAGTAGGAGTCGTAGTTATAGTGTAGAGGTTGAAATTGAAGATCCTCCTCCGAACCTTCTCGTTTATTTCTCACCAAAGACGGCGATCTCCGTCTCACATCCGAGCATTATTCGAGATATCTTCTCCGGATTCTTCACGAGGTGGAACGTCCTTGGAGCGGACGCATACTATCTTTGACCCGACACGGTGACCGTTTTTAGAGAAGGAACGATGTATCACCGATCGGTACAAGAGAGTTCCTGAAGAATCGCTAAGTGTTGATTCTAGATAGTACCAGCCCGAGAAGAAAAAGATGGACCCATCGGAACCGGAGCGTGATAACGTGGAGCGGGTAGATGAACCGTCCCAGGGGATTCGAGGCGGAGAGGCCACTAGGGCCCATAGGCCACCGTAATGGCGGCGGCCGGCAAGGGGGAGGCCCTCGTCTTCGTGTCGAGCCTCGGTGGACGCCGAGTGATATAAACGATATCCCGAGTATGTTGATGATTCGGGAGGTGGATGAGTTCCTGCGAGGTACCATATTCGAGTGGTATCAATTTTTGGGTGCGGACGACACGGAAGTTCCCGGTACCCACCGAGGGTTGTATGGTCGTATTTTCCGCTAGCCTTTTATACGGTTTGAGATTTCCACCGCCGGCTTTCCTTACACGGTGGTTTTGCAAGTGGGCATGCATCCGACCCGGCCAGTGCACCCTATTTCTTGGCGAGATCATCGGCCTCCGGTGATGTTTCACCTGGAAAAATATCCTCGCCCCAAGTTTAAGGAGATGAACGAGCTCTTTGTATGGCGAGTGACTCCTTCATCTCGGGGTCAGCCGTCCGGGTGGTATTATGTACAGACCCGACTGGGGTATCCGGATGGTTTGGTGGAAGGTCTCCCTTCTTCTCTGAAGGAGTGGAAAGACAAATGGCTCTGGGTGAGCGGCGAGTGGCAAGCTCGCGTGGGAGATGGAGGAAGGGAAACTGTTCTTCATCCCCCATCAAATTTTGTTTTTGGCTATAGTAAGTCTATCTTTTCTTCTTTCTCTGCTTTTGCTTTTCACGGTTTCTTTTTGTAATTAACTTTTGTCTTTTTTTCCTTTATAGGGAAACCGGCATCAAAGGGGCCCCTGTCGGCCACCTTTATTCGAAGGCTGGAAAACATCCAGGCCCGGGGAATCATGGACAGGCGAATTGAGAGGTTGGCTACCGAGGCCAACTTGGCCGCAGCTGGTCTGAGGCCTGCTCTGCCCGCCGACCCCGAAGCCGAGGGGTGGCTCGGGGCAAGGTGGCCGAGCGGGAGGTGGAGGTCGAGAGAGAGCCTCGAGAACCCTCCCGGTGATGAAGAAGTACGGCCCCATTCTCCGGGGAGCAAGAATCGAATCGAAGGAAGCGAGTTGCGCCGTCTCCGTGACGGCTAGTCTGTGGGTAGATCATCTGCGCCCGTAGGGCGACCACGAACTCGAGCCGCCGAGTGCGGCCGCCGTTCGAGTAAACATTGTATTTTTAATATTTCCTTTTGAAGTGTCCTTTTGTTTTCTTTTGATCTTCTAACGGTGATTTCTTTGTGCAGGGCGTGGCTTGGATTTGCGTGCACGTCTTCGCAGCGTGAGTAACACGGCCGCGCGGCGAACTCGGGCGGCTGCCGATCAGCCTGCAGATGCGGAGGCGGCTCGGAGAGAAGACATCCGGGCCGGTAAACGTCGTGCGGACGGAGTGCCGGAGGCGGTGCGGGCTCCTCTTCAAAGGAGAATAGGAGGGATTGTGATGAAGGAGCCGGGCCGACCGAAGGGGTTGGTCAAATGGCCTCGAGCATCCTGAACAGCCCTGGAAGGGGAGGTCCACGAACTTTCTCGGATGACCTTGGCGGAAGGTCACTTCATCCCTCCAAGTCGGGTGAGAGATGATTATTGCGGGGGATGATTGGACTACGCCCTCGGTGGTTTGTGGAATTTGTTCGATGCGCCACGCCGACGGAAGAGCAGTCGAGAGCTTTACCAGAGGCGGGTCGGGCCGCGATGAGTGTCCCGGCTCGTGCCTGGACAAAAGGTATCGAGCAATGCAGCTCGGAGACGCTTTGAAGAACAAATTGATCGCCGCCATGGGGATGTCTCGGCGGATGATTGGGCTTTTATGGCATGCAATCGGAGGAACTCGTGGTGGAGAAAAATATGCCGATCTGGAAAGGCGGCACGGAGACTGCGGGAAGCCTATGCTACCCTTCAAGGGGTACAAGAATCGTTCAAGACTCAAGCGGATGAGGCTACGGCTCGGGCCAACTTTGAGAGAGAGACTGCTGCGAAGGCCGAGGCAGAGCGAGATCCGCCCATAGGGTGAAGAAGAGCTCGGGGTTAAGGTCGCCGAGCCGAACCTCGCTTGCGCTTGCCGCCGAGGAAATGGAGAGGCGTCTAGCCGATGTCTTGTGCAGGAGGTGAAGAAACTGCCCGTCGGCAAACTGAGGAAGCTCGCAGACAGGCCGTTGAAGCTTACAAAGACTCCGAGGAGTATGCATTCATGTTAACCTGCGGCCACGCGACCAGCCTTAGAGAAATTCTTGATTTAGTTAAGGGCGGGCGTACTGTTGCTCAGCTTGAGGAAGATCTAGTCCTCTTGGAGGCTGATCTCGATGCTCTTCGGCCGAATTTTGCCGAGGTTCCTAATGCTCAGGGCTCTCCTCCTCCGGACGTGGAAGAAGTCGCCTCTAGCGGTGCCGTCGAAATTCCGCCCCCTGCTCAGTCTTGACGTTTGTCCTTTTTCGTTTACATGCTTTCATATGTACCCATAGGTAGGTAATTTGGCTTCGCGCCTCAAGATGTAATGGGCTCCGGCCTCCCTTATGTAAATACTTTTGAAGTAGAAATGACTTGTTATTCTCCTCATCTGTGTATGTGTTTCAAGCTTTTTGTATATGCTTGGCTCTTTTCCTTTTTGTAAGATTGTTGCCTGTCTTCTTTTTCTTTTTTATTCCCAAGTACGGGGCTCGGTTCCTAGTGCTTCGAATAAGGGGCTTAATTTATTCTTGTACTCGGTATATAAACCTGACCTTTATTTTGTATTTGAAATTTGGTGTATAAACCAAGTCTTTGTTTTGTGCTCGGTGTGTACATCGAGTCTTTATTTTGTGCTTGGTGCGTGGCCAAGTCTTGATTTTGTGCTCGGTGCGTAACCAAGTCTTTATTTTGTGCTTGGTACGTGGCCAAGTCTTTATTTTGTGCTCGGTGCGTAACCAAGTCTTGATTTTGTGCTCGGTGCGTAACCAAGTCTTAATTTTGTGCTCGGTGCGTAACCAAGTCTTGATTTTGTGCTCGGTGCGTAACCAAGTCTTGATTTTGTGCTCGGTGCGTAACCAAGTCTTGATTTTGTGCTCGGTGCGTAACCAAGTCTTTATTTTGTGACGTACCTGAGGTGACGTTTCGCCCTTCAGCTTAAGCCGAGGCGATTTTTTGCTGTCCTCGGCACATGGCCGAGGTGAGTAAAAACTTCGTTTCCCTTTAGAGAGCTCACGAAATACCAGATGAAAGGATAATTCCTTGGAATCCTATCTGGATCATAAACCGAGATTTTTATTGATAATACCGTTTCAGGTATGCTACATTCCATGGATGCATAAATTTTTCTCCACTCAAATATTCTAGCTGGTACGCCCCACCAGATAAGACGTGGCTGACCCGAAATGGGCCCTCCCAGGTTGGCTTCAATGGGCTGGGTTGGACGCCCCTTATCTTTTTCAACACAAGATCGCCAACCTGAAATCTTCTTTCCTTTACTTTCGAATTGTAGTACCTTTCCAGTCCTTTGTTTATACACGCATTTTTCATCTCGAAGATCGCACCTTTTTTTCTTCGAGCAGAGTCTAGCTCGACTCGGAGCGCGCCTCATTACGATCTTGAAAAAATTTGCAATCAAGGTAGGGGCTCCAATCTCAACAGAATCACCGCCTCGGCTCCATAAGCTAAAGAAAAAGGTGTTTCTCCGGTGGCCACTCGATGTGTCGCTCAGTATGACCATAGTACACCGGGTAGTTCCTCCGCCAATTACCTTTAGACTCCTCCAATCTCGCCTTCAAGGTATACTTGAGTATTTTATTAACGGCCTCAACTTGTCCGTTCGACCGGGGTGGTATGGAGTTGATAAATAGTTTTTGATGCGGAAACCTTCACAAAAAATTCCAAACCTTCGGTTATCGAATTGTTTCCGTTATCCGTAACAATCGAATGTGGTATTCGAATCTACGATAATGGATTTCCATACAAGGCTCACAATCTTTTCCTCATCTATTTTTGCCAGAGCTCGCGCCGCCCATTTTGTGAAATAATCCACCGCCACAATGGCATACTTGACGCCCCTTTGCCAAAATGGGGAGTGGTCCGATGAGGTCCATTCCCCATTTGGCAAACGGCCATGGGCTAAATACGGAGATAAGTTGTTCGAGGATGATATCCGACTGCGGTGCAAATCTTTGGAACCTCTCGCATCTTTTGACGAGGTCGGTTGCGTCCTTTCTTAGGGATGGCCGTAGTATCCTTGCCGTATTAATTTATAGGCCAACGTTTGGCCCCCAGCGTGGTTGCCGCATATTCCCTCATGAACCTCTCGAAGTGCATAATCTGCATCTGTCTCGGAAAGGCAACGTAGGAGTGGGACGGAGTATCCTCGTTTGTATAGGATGCCATCTATTAGTGTAAACCGAGCCGCTTGGGTTCGTAGTGTTCTGGCTTCAGCTTTGTTTTCAGGTTGGATTCCTTTCTCTAAATACTGAACTATTGGATTCATCCAAGTATGTTCGGCGGTTTCAGCTGTATATATTTTCTTTGCGCCAAGTGATGGGGCGGAGATAGTTGTGTGACAATGACATCTGCGAAGGCATCTCCCCTCGGATCGAACCGAGCCGAGCTAAGGCATCCGCCGCATGTTTTCGGCTCGGGGCACATGTGAGACTTTTGTCTTAAAGTGTGATAATCTTTTCTTAGCCAAATCCAAATATTTGCGCGATTTTTTGCTCTTTTGCCTCGTACTCACCGTTGATTTGATGAACGACCACCGAGAATCACTTTGTGTACCAATAGTTGTTTTAGGCCCATAGATGCTTTTGCCATATCTAAGCCCGCCAGAGCGCCTCATATTCGGCCGTTGTTCGTTGCGGGGAACTCGAATCGTGCGGCCGAGCAAAGAGCATTTTCATTTGGATCGATTATCACGATTCGCCCGCTCGGCTGCGGTGGAAGAGCCGTCAACGAATAATTTCCATTCTTGGTCTTCCATAACTTCCAATCGTATGGAAGGTGTAAATTCGCCACAAAGTCGGCTAAAGCACATCCTTTTATTGCGGTGCGTGGTTCTTATACAATATCAAATCGATCGAGTTCGACTGCCCACTTGATCATCCGACCAGAAGTATCAGGTCGGTGTAATATTTGTTTCAGTGGGTAGTTCGTTAATACTATAATCTTGTGTTCTAGGAAATATGGACGGAGTTTCCGCGCCGCAATGATTAATGAATAAGCCAACTTTTCCATTGGCGGGTATCGGAGCTCGGCGTCATGTAACGCTTGACTGGTGTAATAGACTGGATGTTGAATAGAACCATCCAGCCTGATTAACACCGAGCTGATGGCGTATTCGGATACCGCTAAGTACAAATACAAGTCCTCCCCTTGGGTTGGTTTTTGCAATATAGGGATTGAAGAAAGGTGCTGTTTGAGGGATTCAAAGGCAATCTGTGCTTGCTCGGTCCACTCGAAATTTTTGCTTTTCTTTATAATTTCAAAGAAAGGCTTGCACTTGTCTGTGGATCGTGAAACAAATCGGTTAAGGGCGGCCAATCGGCCTGTTAGGCTTTGTACCTTTTTTACAGAGTTTGGGGATTCTAGATCGATGATGGCTTTTATTTTGTCCAGGTTAGCTTGATTCCCCTTTGGTGACCATATACCCCAAAAATTTACCCGAGCCGACCCCAAATGTGCACTTTCTCGGGTTTAACATCATCTTGTACTCTCTCAAAAACAAAGAAACATTTTATTAAGATCGTTTAAATGATCGGATATGTACATGATTTTACCAACATGTCATCTACATAGACTTCCATAGTGTGACCTATCATTTTCTCAAACATCTTATTTACTAACCTTTGATAGTCGCACCAAAGATTCTTCAATCCAAAGGGCATCATCTTGTGACAAAGAATTCCTCGGCGAGAGAAGAATGATGTATTTTCCTCATCTTCCAGTGCATCCGTATTTGGTTGTAACCCGAGTATGCATCCATGAAGCTCATCAGTTCGTGTCCTGCCGTGGCATCCACCATGTAATCAATATTTGGCAATGGATAACTGTCCTTAGGGCATGCTTTGTTGAGGTCGGTAAAATCCACGCACAGGCGCCACTGGCCATTGCTTTTCTTTACCAAAACAGGATTGGCGACCCATCGGGGATAGAGGGCTTCCCGGATGAATTGATTGTCTAGTAGCTTGTTAACCTCGGCCTCGAGTGCTGCCTGTCTGTCAGGGCCGAGTTTGCGCCTTTTCTGGATAACTGGGCGGAACGTTAGATCAATATTGAGGCGGTGGCATGCATACTTAGGGTCAATTCCGGGCATGTCTGCATGAGTCCATGCGAAGACATCAAGATTATTTCCCAAAAACTCGATCAGCTCGCTTCGATATGGTTCTGGGAGATCATGACCAATACGTAGTTGGCGCCCGCTTGCCTTCCGACATTGATTATATCAACCTGTTCTACTGGTTCCGCCCGTTTTCTTTTCTTGCTTTGCCCCTCCTTGATCTGCAAGGGCAATTCGTCTTCAGTGGTTGGCTCATTCTCGACTGCCGGTTCGCCTTCTTCCATCATTGGTTCCTTCCCGGGTCGACGAGCTGGATTATCCTCCTGAACGATCACCACTTTTCGCTCGGACTCCTCCTTGGGCAGGGGATCGTCCTGTGTGGTTCCACTAGTTTGTCCTTGTTCCGCCACGTTAATCTCTACCGGTCGGAGTTTAAGAGAGCATTCTCGTGACTCCCTTTGATTCCCTTTATGTATAGCTTCGCCATCAGATGTTGGGAATTTTATACAAAAATGATATATTGAAACGGGCCGCTTTTATATGATAAAGCAATGGCCTCCCAATGATAGCATTGTACTCGAATCGGCATTGATTATTTTGAATGTTGTCATGACGGTCCGTTTATGCAAACCTTGTCCCATTTGGATGGACAAATCAACTTCCCCGGCCAGGACTATCCTTCCTCCTCCAAACCCCGAGAATCTTATCGTTGCATGGACGGATATAACTATCGTCCACGTTCAATCTTCGAAATGCTCGGACATAAATGACCGACGAATAGCTTCCGGTGTCAATCAAGATTTTGTGGATCGGAATACCCAAAATCGGTGCGAATGACCAGGAGGATCGAGAATGAGGATGGACCACCTGGCCGATGGGTTGGCCTTCCTTGATTTCCGCCACCGAACTTGTCTTTCGGCGTTGGTTGCTGTCTAACATCGGCTTTTCTTTTCTGTTGGAGCGTCTATCCTCTCATCGTGTTAGTATTGATTCGACCGACACTCGACATCATGCGGATCTCCCTCCCCGGTTTTCGGCCGGGGTGGCGGCAGAGAGCTGGATTGATTACGCGCTCGGATTGACACCTTGAGCCGTCTTGGTGGGGCGGTAGCTCATGAACGTACCTTTTGAGACCGCCTGCCGAACAACACGCATAATTTCCCTAATTAGATCTCGGCGCTCATCGGATCGTGACCTATCGATTTATGATAGGCACGAGAATCTGCGAATCTAATTTTGTCGGCTCAATTTTCAAAGGCCGAGCGGAGGCAACAAATTCGAGACCATGTACTTCATTCCATATGGTGATGGAGTGTGGGTCAAAACTACTCCTCTCAAGGACTCGACCTCGGCTCTCGCCTCTTGGCGAGCCCTAAATCCGGTGGTCGGGTTTTCGAGAACGGCCAGAATCCCGACCCCGCCCAACTCGCTGGTTCTTTCCTTCTCGTCCTTTCTTACGCCCCCTTGCGGTGCTCGGGCGGTTACTTGCCATGGCTTCTTCCGCACAAATATGGCGTTCCGCGCGGACCGAAATTCTTGGTGCGAGGTCGCCCCGATTCGTGGATGGAGTAATTAAACCAAGTCTCGGGGCGATCCGACCCACATGCTACGATCAAAATGGCATCATCGACACCGGTTCCATTTCTCGAACTTGCTTGTTGAAACGAGAAATATAGCTTTTAAGGGGGCTCGTCCTTTCCTTGTTTGATGTTCACGAGGAGTCCTTAGGTGCGGCTCGGACTTTGGACGCCAAGAAGTGCGTCGTAAAGCGGAGGCCGAGATCCCCCATGCCTCGAATGGATCCCCGTGGTAGGGTCCTAAACCAACGGTAGGCTCGGTCGCCCGCAGTCGGGGGAAGGCCTGCGAGAGGATGGCATCACTAGGGCCGTATGCGAGTTCCATCCATGCTAAGTACTTGTGAACGTGAGTGGTCGGGTCGGTTTCCCCATTATAGAGACCGACAGGGGATTTTCAACTTTGGCGGTAATGGGGTCGCCAGAATTCGAGGGGAAAATGGCGACATAACAATGGCCGATTCATTACTTGGGCGGTCTTGAGATCGTTTCGCCTTCCGAACGCCTTCCAATTCGTTCGACGACGACAGAGGCGGTGTATTTCTACATCCCGTTCCTGCCATAGGCTAGGGCCTTGGATCCGATTGACCCTAAGCTGCTCCCGCTCATCCGGAAACCTGAGTCGGGAACTTATCGATCGAGCTGGGCGAAAAGGATCAACTCCCAGTCGTCCGGCGAACACTGAGTGGGTATGACGATGTCGTGTTGGCTCCGGTAGTGACTCTGCTATACGACTTTGCCCTTCCTCATCTTCTCGCGGTCGTCTTCTATCACGACGGACATGTTGTTCATTACCTGAACTGGCTTCTTGGGCTTCGTCATGAGGAAGCCCGGGAATTTGAGGATTAATGTTAACATTTAGTTGTGGGTTGAGTGGGTTAGTATTTGCAAGGAGTGGAGGAGGTGCTTGAGAGTTTGTGGTAGCGAGAGTTTGTGATATGAGTTGGTTCATTTGCTGTACAAAAGTTGGGTTGGCAATTAGCTGAGCAAAAGGAAATAAAGTAGTGCTCCCTGCTTCTGTTTGGAGCATATTTTGGCCATTCGTAGTCTGGCCAGTTTGGTTGTTCAAATGTTGCTCTTGATCAAGCGGGCATTTCTCGACAGTTGACTCATTTTTTGTCTATTATGAAAAGGTTAAGCGTTAAACTTTACCTGGTTTTTACTTAACTTGCTTTTGATCAAAACTCGATCGACCAATACGGCCCTCCTTCTAGCGCCAATTTGTTGACGTGCGTTTTGGTCAACAAGCAAAAATATGTAAAAGATTTAACACGTGGAAATATAAACGTCGTAACGTATATTTATTTTTGGCTAATTCTGCCTTTTTGCATAATGTCGAGCCGAATTATTGGGGTCGGTCTTTCTTACAATCTTTTTCTCTCCTTTTTCTCTCTCTTCCAATTTTTCCTCTATCGGCCTTTTTATACCCCTTCGAGTAAGTGGGTTTACAATAGTCATCTTTGCACTAACTATTCATTAATTAGTAAAATAATTAAAGAAAGACACATGTCCCTCTCTAATCACAGATGTCAATCAAAACTTGCCACTTGTCGACTTCTCTTCATAATTCTCGACATGTGGCGCTTTCGATACCAATAAAGCGTTAAGCATGGGCGTGTGATTATTTTTATGAGGCTGTCGCGCATGCGTTTCTTGTCGAAATTTGGGCTCGGGGCTCGGGGCTCGGCGGCCGTGTTGCGGTTGGGCTCGGTGATGGGCGAGCCCAATTCGTGACGTGTCGCCGCGCACCATTACTGACGTCACCCGCGGGTCGCCTACTCGGATGTGTGTTGGACTGATGACTTGGATTAATTTCTTCCAGCTCGGCTCGGGTGTCATCAAAGGCCCCCAAGTTTGATTCCGAGAGAAGAATTTCTGAAGTCGGAGTTAAACTTTAATGCTAATGATGAACATTTAATGGGGAAACGGATTTCTCAAAGGTTTTGTTCTTTCCTGGCATCTGTCGCGTAGTGATTAATGCCTGAAACGGCGCATTAATTGGGTTGCTATAATGACAGACACGTGGCCTCTTGTGGTTGGACCAATCTTGCGCAGAATCAAAAGATACGTCGATTCTGTCGGCGGGCGTGGACGCGGCGTTTTTACGACATGTTTGACGGCTTTTGAGTTTTTAAAAGGTGCGTCTTTTCGAATAAACGTCTCAAATTCCATATTCGTGTGATTGTTGGAGTTAGTAACTCCTGCAGATGCTCGGTCACCGAAAATAGCCCACTACTTGTATGTTATGCGGTAGTGGGATGTAACACATGGGCTATTACACCTTATTAAGGCGCACTATCCTATTTTATCTCCTACGGTGGAATTGTTGTTTATATATACATGGTTGTGCATTGCGAATTTAACACGCAATTCTTACTTCATACAAAGCATATACTCCTCTTTTGCATTCTACAATTTAGTCCAAAGAACTAGCCTTCAACTCCTTGTAGTTCAAAGGTACTACGTGTTAGTGGTGATACTACACAAAGATGAAATTGTTTTATCTTTGGAGATAATACATCGAACCGTGAGCACTAGCCGACGTAGTTGTCTTGCGAAAAGAGATTTTTCTCGACTCGGCTCATATCCAGCTTAAATTCCTATTTCAAGAAATAGCAGTTTTCTATTTTTAAAATTTTTCGAATCAGTAATGATTATATTTTGTGCTTTTATGTTCTGTTTATTTAAATTGTAATAGCCTTTGTAAAGGATTTTCCAATTGTAACACATTATAATCAACAAATAATATCAACAACAACAATAACAGAAAGAAATGGGTTAGTTTACTATTAGGCGGTCTAATGGATCTAATTCGTTAGACAAATCTAAATATCCGACCCGTCACCCCACCAACACCCCGCACAAGTACCAATACCACATTCGTTGGCCGCTAATACATTTTAGGAGAGTTGCTAATATATTTTAGGAGGACTACTAATACTTTTCGGAGGAAAAACTAATAATTTTAGGGTGCTACCATATATTTTTAGGATGCCTACTGATACTTTTTGGGAATAACTAATACTTTTATGGGGAACTACGATACTTTTTATAAGGAAATATTACTTTTCAAGAGGAATACTAAAATACACGTAATCATAACATTATAATACTTTTAAATAAGATTACTAATACGTTTTACTAGGAATATTGATACTCTTGATGGAAAAAATAAATATGTTTCAAGATGATTCTTGAAAAATTTAATTGTTCAAGCAGATTACTAATACTTTTTTGAGGGATCGCTAATACTTTTAGGATAAAAGTTAATTATATTCGGAGAACTACTAAACACTCTCCAGAGAACTACTAATACTTTTTCGAGGAACTACTAATTAATATTTTTCGATGCAATTTGTTCGAGAATATTACAAATATGCCACTGGTACATGAAATTACGAAAAATTTTGGGTCGGGTTGGATCCGTCTAATGGAAAAGACCCGTTAGACGGTCTGACAAGAGTTTTTGTGAAAAAAATTGAGCTATATCTCACATCATGCACATATCACATTAATAAAGTTGGAAATATGTAAACTCTTTCGAAAATGTCAAGTAGATGATATCGTAACAATCTCTAGTACGCTTGATGTTCACAGATAGGTGACTTAAAAGTATAGCTTTTAAATTGGAAAGTGTCTGCAACAATTCAAAAAAAAATTCTTAATTTTATGCTCATCATTTACTTGGGTAAATTTCCCAAGTTAAAATTCTGATCATCACGAAGCAAGTCCTCCCACTCCCACAAATTGCTCTTCTGAATATTCTTTGTCCAGAGTGTATTGTCTCCAGTAGTATCCTATATACATGCATCGCAAAGAAACAAGAATGCAATAATGAATTCGGATATATATTCAAATGCAGACACATGACAAGAAAATGTCAACACAATGTTAAATCACCAACTTATAATTAAAAGCATGCATGCTTATTATCATTAAATAAAGAGATAATTAAAAAAACCTGAGGTTTGGGCCAATTATAAAAAAATCAAGAGTTTATTGAAAATTACAAAAACAAAAATTTTGGGGGTAATTCATGCTATACTTCTGTCAGAGGGGTATTTGAAATATTATTTTTTCTTATAAATTAAGGGGGATCAAAATGTCAAACCGATCAAATCTCAACATGACTTGTAATTTTTAAAAACTTCTGGGCTATTTTGTAATTATCCCAAACCTCGTTTTTTTTTAAAAAATTTCTCTTTGGTTTTCTAGTACTTTTATGAAAATAGGTTGTCTACATACTCAACTGGCATGGCATTAATGAATGGAAAAAGGACTAGTAAATAATATTAGCAATTTCTTAATATTTTACCTCTTGCTGGGGATTATCAAATGTTGTATCTTGACATACTTCCTTTGGTGGATGGACTTGATCTGGAGCTTGTAGCTGATCACTTGTGGGCATTTTATTGCAGCTAACTAATTTGTCAGAATTTTCCTCATCAGCCTTGTCAATAATAATATTGTTAGTGCCATAATCCATGTTAACTTGGCCTATTTCTTCTCCCTCTATGTTGGTGAATTGGCTCAAGTTTAAAGCTGCATACTGCAGGCTATTTTCCATCTTGTCATATTCAGGAGCATTTGTCACCATTGTGGTAGACGTGAATCTATCCAAAATAAAAATAAAAATGGAAGTTTGGAAAAGTAGGGAATAAATTAGAATTAATGAAATGAAATGATCTATGCAAATAACATGAGTACTGCGTGGTGGCAAAATATTAGTAGAATTGAAGTATTTTACAAAACATAAAATTAAAACAGGGTAAATTGTTCTTATAGGCACCTAATTATGGAGATGTGACAAATTGGTATTTTTAAATCCCGTTTGGCGATATATATATATATATATATATATATATATATATATATATCTTAGAAAAATCTCGGATTTGGTTCTTAATTGGCAGGAAATTATAAAATTGCTAGAAATCATCACATAAAAATTGGAGTTTGAATCTCCGATCAATACCAACATTAGTGTATTTGGCAATCTCCGACCAAATATAACGGCTTTTCCCAACACCTTATTGAGCAACTACATCAACGAAAGCTCTGATTTTTGCATACGGATACATATTTCCCAATTTTTCACATGTAATTTACATGAAAACTCCAAAAGAAATTAAAATTTTTATGACTTAAGGACTAAATCCGAGAGTTTTCAAAGATACATGGTGGTTTTGCAAAAAGAATTTAAAAAAAAGTTTTGCCGCACCCTAATAGTTGTTTGGGTAAATTGGAAGGTTTATGTTTGAAATATTGCTAAGTGTTTGGGTATTTTGGCTTAGTCGAGGCCTATATTGGATACTGATCCTGCAAGAAGAAAATGCAGCGTATACAAAATACTTACGGTTCGCGTTCGTCCCCTAAGATACAACAACTTTTCTATTTCGAATTTACAAGACTCGTAAACTTTAAACTACGAACAACGATGAGTGTTAGAAACTTTCAAGCTTTTAAAGAAGGAATGTCAATATGTTGTAATGCAAACGACTCGATTATAAATCGATATTTTATGTTTTTCGTGTCTCATGTCATCTCGAGGTCGGATATATATAGACATCAAGGTGCCCGTATGGAAAGATCATGTTTTTGGCTCGAAAAAGACATGTTTACCGAATCTGGCGCATTTGTTGAGAGGTTCACATCGATGCACGACCGGGCGCGCGACCCATGCTTGTGTTTGTGCTCGGATGCGAACGAAATGACAAAAATTTTCCTTGACGCACGGGCGTGGCGTCCGCTTTGTGCTTTCGGATGCGAACACTTTTCGATTTGAAACTTTAATAAATTAATTTAAAAAATTAATTAATCATTTATTTTAAAAGTTTTTGGTTCAAAAAGAATAAGGGCCTTGAAGCCCGGCCCAGGCTCACGACCTCGGACCGGGCCGAGCCGGCCGCGGGCGGGCGGCGGCGCGCGCGCATGTGTGCTTTGAACCAAACCCACAAGCATATAGATCATCACCCTTTAAAAACTTGGGCGCTCGCAAGGGCCCAAACCCATAAGTCCAACTTGGGATAAATAAAGTGAGAAAACTTTGTCTCCTCTTCCTATGTATGATGGAGCATATCTCCTTCCCCACATTTTCCATTTTCATTTTCCATACCATTTTCTAGTTTTAAGTGGCTAGCTTCTTCCATTAATTTCTCATTCACTTTGGAATTGGTTTTGAGAAATTCTAAATGGTATTCTCATCTACTCTCTTAGTAAAATTTTTACAATAATTTAATCTCATTTTTCACTAATGGAAACCACTTAATTATTTGGTCAAAATTGGGTGACACCATTTTACCAAACCAAATTTCCAACAATCCACCACATGAATGAAATTAAGGCATGCGTGTATGCGATTCGCTTGAAAGTCTCGGCGAACGTCATTGCATCAGGTAGCTTGTGGCTTTGAACCTTCCTTAGTAAAATACTATTGGATTTAATGGTCGCTAGTGACCCGATTCTTGAACTACTCGGTGGTTTGTATAAACCGAGACAACGATTTACACAATAACAATTCTAACATTTGTTGTTCTTACGTTGTGTCTATTTCGCCCTGGACCATATCTTAGATTGATAAGTGTTTCTTTGAAGTTGTTATTACTTGTCACTTATATAGGTGATCTCCTATTGAAGAGTATCTGCCATACTCCACCCTTCGGTATAGGAATCATTAAAAGTCTTAAACTTAACCTCACCAAATTCAGCAGTTTTCTTTCACTCGGAAGTTTCGAGAATGAGCTAACACATTTTCCAAGTGTTCAAATTTGAACATTCATAACTTAGTTGTCCCATTGAACCAAGGTCTTGGATCTCCAATTCACAAGGTTGGGTTACCGCTATGAACATTCTTTAGTTCGTGGATTTTAAACTCATTCCCTTAACAATTTATACAATTGATCTCGATTTATGCCTTTTGTAAGTCGATCCACAAGGTTTTCCTTTGACTTCACGTAGTCAACCGAAATAACCCTATTCGAAATCAATTGTTTAATGATATCGTGTCTTTGACTAACATGTCTAGACTTACCTCTTTCCTTTGCAAGAAAGGACACCTTTAATAAATACAATATTTCTTGATTTAATGATCGTACCATCATTTATATCATGAATGTTGAATTTATTTCCTTGGTTGCTTGTACTTTAGCCAAAAGCACCTCCACATTTCAAGGTATTCTCCTTTATGTGGTTTGCTA
Source organism: Rehmannia glutinosa (assembly GCA_016081115.2). NCBI lineage: Eukaryota > Viridiplantae > Streptophyta > Magnoliopsida > Lamiales > Orobanchaceae > Rehmannia > Rehmannia glutinosa. The sequence continues at coordinate 31,303 of JABTTQ020002257.1, read as the reverse complement.
AAAAGTAAAGTTTCTCCTTTCAACTTCTCGGCATCCTTGTTCAACACAAGATTATCGAACTTTTATGGTTCTCGGCCACTTTATTTTATTTTTAGAATATTGTCCAATAATCCAATTAGAATCTCGTTCTAATAGATTTGAGACCTTAGTCCCAACAACTCTATTAACACCGTTTACAAGGTATGTAACCTTCGGTGTTATCACATCTTTAGTAACACTTAGGATTTAACTTGATAGTGTGTCTACCTCTAATGTTACAATACTTTGGCCAACATCGCATGCAATTGTAGTTTTGGTCCCCCAACACTTTTGGCAACACCTTCATTACATTTAAAAATACAATGAAACTCCACAGTGTTCCATAAAGTATGGTCACACCCCACAATTATAGATTTCCAATTGGAATCACGGTTGTCTTCCTCAATCCAAAGTGAACTATCAAATCCTCAAACCCTATTTCCTTTCTCTTGTGCTTGAGGTAGTTCTTAAAATCATTCCACGATGGCGGCAATATTTCGATAATCGTAGCCACTGAACGACTCACTTAGAATCATCCCTTCAAACACTAAGTCGTAGTATGATCTCGAAAGATTTGCACTTGGCTAATCACCATTTTGGTGTCAACCATCTTATAATCCATAAATTTACCGATAACAAAATTCTTTATCTTTGGCATCTTCTATTTTATATTTCTTCTCCAATGAGTCCCACAACTCTTTGACGTTTTGAACAAAATATAGGCGTTGTAGAGGGTGTCGTCGGATGTTCAAAATATAATTCCAATATAGGAAATCGCTTATGCCAAGCATCCATAGCAATTCTCCATTGGTTGTCGGATTCTTCATCGCCAATGGTAGGGGTTCTCCTTGAAAACCGGGATAGGTACAAAGGTTGTCATGTAAAACATCATCTTTTGTTGCCGTGTTTGAAGTCGATTTGAGAGAACTTGGGCGGCTTTTCATCGTGAGCGGGAGCGGCTGACCATCGGAGTGAATGAAATCAAGCCATCGTCTTGAACATAAACGTGAATTTTTGTCTTGCAATTGTTTGGGTGAATTAGAAGGTTTTACGTTTTAGAATATCACTAAGTGTTTGGGTATTTTGGCTTAGTCGAGGCCTATATTGGATACGATCTCATAACACGAAAATACCCCGTATACAAAGTGCTTATGGTTCCCGCGTTCGTCACTGAGATATGACTTTTCTATTTCGAATTTAGAGCACTTGTAAACTCGAAACTACGAACAACAATGAGTATTTGAAACTTTCAAGCTTTGAAGGAAGAAATGTCAATATGTTGTAATGCAATGACTTCGATTATAAAGTGGTATCTTATGTTTTTTCATGTCTCATTTCATCTGCGGGGGTCGATATATATAGGAATCAAGGTGCCCGTATGGAAAGTTTATGTCTTTTGGTGGAAAAGACATGTTTACACCAAACAAGCGCATTTGTTTAGAGGTTCACATCGGCCTTGCGACCAGGCGCACGGCCGTGCGTGTGCCCGTGCTTTCGGATGTGAACGAAATGACAAAGTTTCAACTTGACGCGACGACGACGAACGGGCGTGCATCCGCCCGTCTTTCGGATGCGAACACTTTTCAGTTGGAAACTTTAATTAATTAATTTAAAACATTAATTAAGTATTTATTTTAAAGGTTTTTGGTCCAAAAGAATAAGGGCCTTGAAGACCAAGCCCAGGCCCACGACCCGGGACCTTGGACCGGGTCGAGCCACGGCGGCGTCTTGCGCATGCTTTGAACCAAACCCACAAGAACGTAGATCCTCACTCCTTTAAAAGTTTGGGTGCCCCCAAGGTCCCAAACCCATAAGTCCAACTTGGGATAAATAAAGTGAGCAAATTTTGCCTCCTCTTCCTATGTGTGATGGAGCATATCTCCTTCCCCACATTTTCTATTTTCTATACCGGTTTCTAGTTTTAAGTAACTAACTTCTAGAATTAATTTCTCATTCACCCGAATTGGTTTTGAGAAATTCCAAATATTATTTTCATCTACTCTCTTAGTACAATTTTTACAATTAATTTAATTTTATTTTTCACTAATTGAAACTACTTAATTATTAGGTCAAAATTGGGTCAACACCCATTTTACACAATAATAATTCTAACACTTTTGTTCTCACGTTGTGTCCATTTTGCCCTGGACCATATCTTAGATTCATAAGTGTTTCTTTGGAGTGGCCATTACTTCTCACTTATATAGGTGATCTCCTATTGTAGTGTATCTTCCCATACTCCACCTTTTGGTATAGGAATCATTAAAAGTCTTAAACGTAACCTCACCACATTCAACGGGTTTCTTTCACTTGGAAGTTTCAAGATTCAAGAATGAGCTAACACATTTTCCAAGTGTTCAAATTTGAACATTCATAACTTAGTTGTCCCATTGAACTAAGGTCTTGGGATCTCAATTCACAAGGTTGGGTTACCACTATGAACATTCTTTAGTTTGTGGATTTTAAACCCATTCCCCTTAACAGTTTATACAATTGATCTCGATTTATGCATTTTGTAAGCGGATCCACAAGGTTTTCCTTTAACTTCACGTAGTCAACCGAAATAACTCCATTCAAAATCAACTGTTTAATGGTATCATGTCTTTGACTAACATGCCCGACTTACATCTTTCCTTTGCAAGAAAAGACACCTTCAATAAATACAACATTTTATGAATGTCTTGAATTTATTTCCTTCGTTTCTACTTTAGCCAAAGCACCCCTATATTTCAAGGTATTCTTCTTTATGTGGTTTGCTAAAGTAAAGCTCCCCTTCCAACTTCTGGTATCCTTGCTTTAACGCAAGATTATCCAGAACTTTTATGGCTCTCGGCCATTTGTTTTATTTTTTAGAACATTGTCCCAATAATCCGCTTAGAATCGGTTCTAATAGATTTCGGACCTTAGTCCCAACAACAATATTAACACCTTTTACAATGTATGTAACCTTCGGTGTTATCACATCTTTAGTAACACTTGATTTAATTTGATAGCGTGTCTACCTCTAGTGTTACAACATTTAGGGCAACACTTCATGCAATTGTGATTTTGGTCCCACAACACTTTTGGCAACACCTTCTGCTGCAAAAAATGCAACAGAAACTCCACTGGTGTTCCATAAAGTGTGGTCACACCCTTACAATTATAGATTTCCAATCGAAATCATGGCCGTCTTCCTCAATCCGAAGTTGAACTATCAAATCCTCAAGCCCCATTTTCTTCCGCTTTTGCTTGAGGTAGTTCTTAAAAGTTTTCCATGATGACGAAAATTTTTCGATAATCACATGCATTTGGAACGACTCACTCTTAATCATCCCTTCGTATACTAAGTCGTGAAGTATGATATGAATTTCTTGCACTTGGCTAATCACCATTTTGGTGTCAACCATCTTATAATCTAGAAATTTACCGACATTAAATTTCTTCATGCCGCATCTTCTATTTTATATTTCTTCTCCAAAGAGTCCCACATCTCTTTGGACGTTTTGAACGAACTATAAACATTATAGAGGTATCGTCTAGCCCGTTCAAAATATAATTTCGACACGAGGAAATCGTTGGTATGTCAAGCATCTACAACGATTCTCTGCTGGTTGTCAGATTCTTCATCGCCAATGGTAGGGGGTCCTCTTTTCGAAACCGGGACAGACCCAAGGTTGTCAAGTAAAACAACATGTTTTGTTGCCAGCGTTTGAAGTCGACACCGGAGAACTTGGGCGGCTTTTCGCCGTGAGCGGAGCAATAACCATTGGAGTGAACGAAATCAAGCCATCATCTTAAACAAATGTGAATTTTTCGTCTCGCGATTGTTTGGGTAAATAGGAAAGTTTACATTACAAAATATGGCTAAGTGTTTGTGTATTTTGGCTTAGGCAAGGCTCAGATTGAATCTGATCTTTGCAAGACGAATACACCTCGTATACAAAGTGCTTACGGTTCCCGCGTTCGTCCCTAAAATATAAAGATTTTTCTATTTTGAATTTACAGCACTCGTAAACTCGAAATTACAGCGAACAACAATGAGTGTTTGAAACTTTCAAGCTTTGAAGGAAGGAATGTCAATATGCTGTAATGCAATGACTCGATTATAAATCTGATATCTTATGTTTTCGTGTCTCATTTCATCTGCAGGGGTCAGATATATATAGGCATCAAGGTGCCCATATAGAAAGATCATGTCTTTTGGCTCGAAAAAACATGTTTACACCGAACAGACACATCTGTTCAGAGGTTCGCATCGATGCACGACTAGGCGCACGACCCGTGCTTGGATGCGAATGAAATAACGAGTTTCGATCGCATCGGTCGTGCGTCGCCTGCGTTCGGATGCAAACACTTTTCATTGGAACTTTAATTAATTAATTTAAAAATTAATTAATTATTTATTTTAAAGGTTTTTAGTCCAAAAAGAATAAGGGCCTTGAAGCCCAAGCCCAAGCCCAAGACCCAAGACCCAGACCCCGACCGGGCGGGTGGCGGCGGCGCGCGTGTGTGCTTTGAACCAAACCCACAAGCATTTAGGTCATCACCCCTTTAAAAACTTGGGTGATCCCAAGGGCCCGAACCCATAAGTCCAACTTGGGATAAATAAAGTGAGCAAGCTTTGTCTCCTCTTCCTATGTGGGATGGAGCATATCTCCTTCCCCGCATTTTCTATTTTTCATACCATTTTCTAGTTTTGAGTGGCTAACTTCTAAAGCATTAATTTCTCATTCACCCTAATTGGTTTTGATAAATTCCAAATGCTATTTTCATTTACTCTCATAGTAGAATTTTTATAAATAATTTAATTCCATTTTTCACTAATGGAAACCACTTAATTATTTGGTCAAAATCGGGTCAACACCCATTTTACCAAACCAAAATTCCAACAATAGTTGCATGACTAAAATTGCAATTTGCCAACATTTAATTCTCCCATTTGAGCAAAGAAAAGAAAGTGAAATTCAAGTTACTTAAAGTTTACCTTGGAGGTTGGATGGTGCACAAGCTCTGGGTGGAGCTGTGAATTGCATTTGAAAAAGTCACCTACATAATTAAAGATGCTTTCTCTTATGTATCATACTTTCAATAACTATATTTAACTATAGAATCTAAACTTAATATGCATACATACCGATGACAAATTATTCCTAACATTATCATTATTTACTTCAGGGAAGTTGAGTAAGGTCTGATCCACCACAAATGGTTGCTGCAATAAAATTGTCGATTCTTAGTCAAAAAAGTCATAACTCCACATTAATTTATTCTTGGAATTTCATAATTAATGTAGTTAAAAATATTTGTACCTGTTGTGGAATTTGAGATATTGGAGGGATTTGAGCATCATCTGATGATGTTACCATAGTTCCTGATTCAAATATGATCGGAGGATGTGGGATCGAAAAATTGCATATATCTGATGAGATTGGAAAGTTGGATAAATTTGATGGCCCTGGATTCATATTTGGTGTGTATTTTGTCTGATCGAGTAAGTCTTGAAATATGTTCTCGCGAACTCTTGCACTATATATATAGAGAGAAACCATCGAAATTAATATCGATCTTTATGAAATTCGTACTATTATATTTTTCACTTTTTATATATTATCTTGATATAAAAGTAAGAGAAAAATGGAACATCGGCACTCAATAAGTAGGTATATATATAAACAAATATAGGCTAATTACAAAAAATATCCCTGAAGTTTAGGTTAATTACAAAAAAAATCCAGAGATATTTGAAAATTACAAAAAAACCACTTAATGTTTGATTTTAGTGGAAATGGGTGAAAATAGCCCTTTCCAAAATATAAAGATGAAAAACAACTCTTTTTTGTAAACACATCTTTTATAGCCATTTTGGAGTGTAAAATGACATTCATACTCTTCTAAAGCATGTTTGTTTGATATTTGGATTATTTTTCTCTCTTTCAAGATTTTATCTCTATATATCTTCATACTCCTCCTTTCAAACTTTTTTAAAAAATCGAATCTGTATTTTTCGTTTTTAAATTTGCAATATGGGTGTTGAGTTATAGATATCGGAAAGAGGATTAATTTGATATATTATACATGCAAAACGAATTTAAAATGAAAAAGTTATTTGAATTCAAAGTTTTTTGGAGAAAAATAAAATAACTTGGGTTATAATAAGTAAGAAATCCTGGATGTCGAGTCACAAGAATGGCTCGACGCTACGGTGTGATGCTACAATGTCGAGTTACATTAACTAGATGCTACTGATGACATGCTACATTGTCGAGTCACATTGTAACTCAGGTGTCATGCTATAGTGTGTCATGCTATAGTGTCGAGTCAACTCCAGAACTCCATGGTGTCGATCTACAATAATTGGCGCTACGGTGTCTTTTGGTGCAAGTAAATTGATTCAAGGGCAAATTTGGTTTTCACACCCCAAAATGGCTAAAAAAATGTGTTTGAAAAAAATGGCTAAAAAATATTTTGGTTTTATGGAATGGCTAAAATAAAATCCATTGTTGATTTTATGTTAAAAGTAAGGAATAATTGCAATATTTTTATAAATGTAAGGACAATATTTGAAATATTTTTGCTTATGGAGGAGGTAAAGTGTAAAGCAAACTCAAACCTTGGGAGTTTTTGTAATTTTCAAAAACATGTGGGGTTTTTTTGTGATTAACTCAAACTTCATGGGTAGTTTTGAAATTATCCCTAAAGACAAATATATCAAAAGTTTACCTGAATGGGCTTGTCCAAGGATCAAGTTGCATCAGTATCTGCCCTGTGGAAGGGTTTTGTGCTGTTAAAGTGAGTTCATTCTCATTGAACTTAGAGGAAAAGGGAAGGCCATTTTGGTTCTCCAATTCCATCTGATCCATTTAATTAAAATCCCAGTAAGTCATTCATATCACATAAAATATAATTGCATATATATTAAGCAAATTTCTCATATAAATAGATATAAACATTTTCTCCTTACCTGAAAACTCGGTTGCTTGCACGATGTTGGCAAATTAACAGGTAACGCATTCTAAATAACAAAAAGGGTGTTACTAATATTATAAACAATTAGATAAAATAATATATATATAAGATTACTGCATTTTTCTAGAATTATGCAAAAGTTTAGGACTAACTTTTCTTGCTATGACTCTCTCTAAAGAATGATTTATGTTTCTCTCACACCAAGATAATTGGTGTAAAGAAGGCTCTTGCTCTGGATCTAGTTCATAGTCCCTACACATTGAAAACAAATATGGAATTATAAAGTTAACAACTAATTTAATCAGGGCTAGAAACTTAAGCAAAGCTTAATTATATACCTGAGATCTGCTTCTAAAATTTGCAATTCTAGACCGCTCTTTTTAATTTGCAGTTCAAGATTCTGATGAGACACGATTAGGGAAAAAATTAACGAGAAATCACAGTTTATGTAATTAAAAACTGGGAAAATAATTTATTTGGTCATGTAACTTGGACTATTTTTGAAATTTAGTTTTCTAAGTTGTCAACTTTAAAATTTTAGTCCAGTATCTTTTAGAAATTTGGACATTTAATCATATCTTGACGGAAATTGTGTTATTTTATCGAAAATTGCTGACTATGACAGGTCAGGTGCAAACATTACACCTATTACGGTAAAATTGCACAATTTTGGTCAATATTCAACTAAATGTCCAAATTTTTGAAAGATATTGAACTAATATTTAACTCGTGACTACTTAGAGGATTAAATCTCCAGGATAGTCCAAGTTACATGACAAAAAAAATATTTTTCTTAAAAACCAGTTAAAAGTAGATAAGGCATGAGAAGATATTTTACCTCAATTCTTGTACCAATGCATTCCAAAAACCAAACAGAATAGCAGAATTTGATATGCATCACAATCAAATTATTATAGTGATCAGATATTAAATAAGCTTTATAACCAATAACAAAAACATAACATTATAGTAAACAATATAATCTAAAAATCAAGACCGAAAAATAAGTACAGGTAAGCTAGGGATATAACTAAATAGGATTAATTTAAGTAGAATTAATGTAAAATTAGCCGAGGAAATGTACGTACTTATATTGTAAGAGGGAATACTCTTTACTAACCCAGCTTAATTAATTGACATCATCTATGAGAAAAGGGTTGTTATTGATTGACCTGACTTAGTAAAGAAAATCTTTATGGAGTCAAAAGAAGAAAGTATATATTTCTTTTGTGTCACCTATGTAGAAATATATATTATTTTGCTTCATATATAGATATTTTTTTTTTTGAAACCTGCTTCATATATATTTAAGAAGAACAAAAAAGCAAAATTGTGGATGACCATTTTCTGCATAGAACTTAAATTCTGTAATTCACATATACATTTTACATTTCATTGCAATCGAAGATGGTTGAGAAGAGAAATTTGCCAAATGGCCAAAAATATTTTTTTCTAGAAAAGTAATGCGGCAGCATATACATTGTTAGTAAATATTTTCAATGCCAATTACAATATTGTTCCTTTTGTTTAGAACTGTTTACCTACCTTATTATCAAACACTATAATATTTTATTAGATAGATAGAAGGAAAAGAAAATAAAACTGATTTTCGGAAAGTATCTAGTATCTAAAATGATAGTTTTATAGTACTTTAAGTGCTCGCTGTGATATATAATTATATATGTCATTTTACGATGAAGCTACACGTGAGCTACAAATATCCCAAGTAGTTAGATATATCCATTCAAAAAAAAAAAGGTTGTTAGATATATATTATGCGCATGTGCATTATTGTTACTTATCCTATAAAAAGTGACATAGAATTGGATAATGTAGATATGATGAAAAAGAACGGTATTTTGTGACAATAAAATTGCCAATTATAATGGATGAAAATGTTTATCATATGCCTCTATGGTGTAAATTTGTCCATCTTGAGAATACGACAAACAAATCATAACTAATTGCCAAAACCTAACAATCTATTGTTTTTATAGGATATTGAAAGTACGATAAGTTATTAATGATAACTTATCAACAAAAAGGGACATTCGAATATATTGGTACGTGGCGTGTTGGAAGTACGACGTGAAGTTAATAGGTTGAAAATGAAATATTATATTTGGAGATATGAAGTTTAAAAGGTTTTGGTGGTACGAGAAAATAATGCCTACACTGAAACGAAAGAAGTAGATCTCAACGTAATAACGTCTTTGGAAAATATAGTAATGATGATAGTAACTCTAACGAACGAAATCTACGAATATCGGAATATTTTGGTATCGACTTAAAACCCCATTAAGAATAACCATAGTTACACAAAAAGTGATAGTTTGGCGTATCTGAATAAATTAGACATAGATATTCTATTAAATTGGGCTTCTTCTTGGTTAAACAAGTGAAACATACAATTTGTTTATCATTACATTTGTTGTGGCCAAAAAAGACCATATTCTCGGACTTTAGCAAATACAACAAAAATGACAATATAAACATCTTAGAAAATATTAGTGTTAATGAATCTTTAATGTAATATTGGTCTCTATTTTCACCCGAAATACCCAAAACATAATGAAATTTGCTTTTACATATTGTGACCATTATTCTTGATATCTTATTTTCTTTATAGCTTTCCAGAAAACAGTCCATGTTAAAATTAAAGAATAGTTTACTCATGTCGTTACACCTTGAATTCATTCAACATGAAAGAACAACATCCAGACATATATAAAAAACAATAGAGATATAAAAATTCAAATGCGCTCACACACACAAACAAATAGAGAGAGAGAGAGAGAGAGAGAGAGAGAGAGAGAGTACTGCTTGTCCAGATATTGTAATTTGTTGACATCACCCTTAATGTGATCGAGATGACGCAACTTCTCCGTCTTGTTCTTCATGTAGATAATATAACACGAAATAATAAGTGGATATCATCGTATTTAAATCTATATCAATATCTATCATAATGGAATTAAGTAAACAAGCTTTTGTAACAGAATAAAAGTATTTTTGTATCAAAATATGGTACCAGTAATTCTTGCATAGTAAAACATACCTGAACATTACTTATGTGACTGCATCTCACCAACAACAACAAGAGCAAAGACATCATAAACATAAACAAAAGAATTAGTACAAATAAATATTCTTAAAGTATTTAAAAAATAGTGAGAAATTTAAGAACAAAACTAATTCTAATTACTTCAATCTACTCTCTGCTGGTAGATTGACATAACGATGAATCACATCTTCAATCCTGTGATACATAACATCGAAAAGCTCTTTAAATTAGTTTATATGTATATAATTTAAATATATTGCTTGTCAATTTGTTGTAGCAAGAATTTTTAATTTCTTTTGAAATAACCTTTTTTGGTTGCTGAACTTGCTAACTCGTCCAGAAGGCGAAAATGCGACAAATGCAACATCTACGTCACAACAAACTGCGATTTCATTAGCCTTTTTCATCAGACTACTACGCCGCTTTGAAAATGTCACTTGGCATTTGGTAATATCCTCTATCTTTTTCATATCGATTTTCCGACCCATCTTATTATTTCTATGATATGTATATATGCTCTTGGATTTCAAATGTTGAATAGTGAATACGAGGACTAAGGGTCACACCAAAGGGCCTATTTATAAGCCTTGAAAACCTTGTGAGGTAATTAAATGTGAAATATTGGCCAAGATTACAAGAATAATTTTTTGCTATGACACATTTGTGAACTATAAAGGCCCCTACATTGAATTTCAGCTTATTGAGAATCTGAGTTTACAATAAACATAAAGTGAATACAATCACTACCATTGCCATGTGGATCCACTAGCCAATGTATCATATCAATACCTCTTAGTCATGTTTGGCAGAGGCAGAGCTAGATTATTACAAAATAACTTATACACTTGATTATTACAATATATTGATATGTTTTAACATATCTTTAAATTGTTAATATGGCAATCCAAGTAATTGGTAAAATTCTTGAGAAGCTACAGATGAAATATTTTTGTATTGTGTCCTAGAACATATCTAGACCTTGATCCATGAAAACATATATATTTAATATTTTAATTTTAAAGAAGTAAATTGTAATTACTTTTTCTTTTTTTCTATTCTGAATTTTATAAAAAGTCTATTTAGATTTTATTTATTCGTTCAATATAATGTTGTATAGTCTCTGCAATTGGCCATTTGTTGAGATTTTTTAGGTACTTGTTAATTATGGTTGAAATAAAAGATTTTTTTAAAATATAAGATTGCTCATGGCAAAAGAAACTCTAATCTAGTTCTTATAATTAAGCTGTAAAATTTGTTTGTGTCAAACAGGACTTTGACAAACAGTCCTTGAGCAATAACTAAGGCAGTTATGCAAATCCATTGTTGCTGATTCTAATGGTCTTGGGATAGAAAAATATTATGATTTCAGTTGTGACACATGTTTGGTTGCATGCAACATTTGTGATGCATTTTAAGAAAAGTGTAGGAAATTTTCTTGAAATCATTTGGGATAGAATCAATACATTGACAATAGCTTAGGCCAAATTGTAATGGGGATAAGCCCACAGTAAATTGTTACAGATATTGGGATAGACTTTTTTCTCTTCTTTTATGTTTCTCTTTTTTCCACATATAAAGCTTCTTGTTTTTGGTACGAAGAAATGTGAAATGTACATAAAGTTGTTCGGTAGAAAGATAAGTGGAAGTTCAAGGAGAAAGGAGTGAAAACGGAAAGTTATTAGGTCTTGGGCAAAATTATAATATTTTTGGTCCTTTATATTTTTAGTCACTACAAGAAAAAACTCTTACCTCTGAAATATTTGTAGGTAAATGTTAAGAAAATTGTAAAGTGTAGGTAAAATCATTGTAGGTAAAACCATTGTAGGTAAAATATTTACCTGGTCCTAAAATCATTGGTAAATACCTACGTTATGTCGGCAATTGAAAAAGCTTATAATCCTAAATTTGTTGGTATAATTTGGGGGAAAATGATGTTTTTTATTCAGCTATTCTGTAGGTAATTGTAAAATTTAGTGACAAAATTATTTACGTCATTAAATTGGATACAAACCTGGAATTTTCTTGTAGTGAGTCCTCTATATTTTAGAGGTGACATTTGGCAACCACTAACTTTTAAAAAATTGTACATTTGGTCCTATTTTTCAATTTTTGGGATATCTTATTCCTAAAATATTGACATGACAACATTCATGCTTATGTGGATTAAAAGTGTGGTGTTTGGATACAAATTATGAATATTATGGCTTAATTGGTATAAATAGATGTATATTTACTTTTAAATTCTTACCACTTGTAATAAATTGGAGGGTAAATTGATTATATATATTCTATTTTGACAAAAATAAAAAATGCACTCAAATGAAGAAATGCATTTAGGGTGGGGAATTAGTTGGACGGGTTCTTTAATTGTTATTTTTCTATTTTTTTTATTAATTTAAGTATACAAGATTTAATTACGTGTTTAGATTATACTCTATTTATAATCTTAAATAAATATTTGAATTTTAAATATTATTATTTAGATTTATTAAAATACTAATAATATATATGATGTAAATTATTTTATTTTATCATGACTAATTTTAAATACCTTTTCTATTTTTAAGTATGAAATTTCTAAAGATTTTTTTTATTTTTCTTATTTATAATCTTTTAATAATTGTTAGATCTTGTTGGGGGTTTATGATGTGTGATATTATATTTCAAAGTAAATTAGAAAACTTACTTAAATTCCAAATAAATGAAATTATAGAAAATGCAGAAACTTAGACCGAGGCTAGAGTTCGACTCTATGTCTTTAAGATGAATTTCCCGCTACGGTGCCCATGGTTGAATATTAAACGTCTCCCAGGATACAATGGTCTCCTCTTGTTGTATTAGCACTTTTCAACAAGAGACGGCGAACTTCGAATGTTTTGTACTCTCCCTTTTTTATTGAAATTTTTTGATAGAATAACCAAGTGCTAAAAATCATGTGTTAAAAACAAGCTTAAAACAAATCAAAGGGTGTTAAGTCTTCCACTGTTAAAAACCAAATCAAATAAGTTAAGTATTTGGCTTAAGCGGTGAGTTATGGTATCAACAACTCTATCGAGTCGCATGAGTGGGTAACTTAATTTGAATAGCCAACTTAGCTTTCCTCAAGGACACGAACTTGAGTCAACTCTGTTGAATATTTTAAAAGGACTAAAATTGAAAATTTGGTAAAGTTTATTCAACCCCCCTTTCTAAACCTTACACCACACCCATTGGGACCTACACACATAATCTCAACATGCTTCTTCAATATTAAATGCGAATAAAGTTTTAAAACCCAATTCATGCAATTCTATGGGTTCAATTCCTAAATTCATCTACTCCCCCTTCCGGGCGGTGCGTAAACAGTTGTTTAATAACAATTGTAGTCCTCCCGGATCGTTACAATTCTTATTAACTCCAACAAGATTTATGAATTGAATGACACCCCACAAACACGCCTCATCACATATGTTTCATGTCCGAATTTGATTTCCGTTTTGTTAGAACTCGTCGTCCGAAATTTTATACTAACAAATATGACATGCAAATTATTGGCCAAATAAAAAGCAATTATAAATAAGCACTCGAATTCATAAAATAGAACACATAAATTAATTAAAAAAATAAATAATCATATTTAATACAAATCCATTTCGATTATGCCCCTAAGATCCAAAAATATGTCAAATATTGATTATAAACTCATGTAGACAAATTCAATCAACATTATGACATCATATAAGCACAAACAAGAGTTCTTAGACATAGAAAGAAAATCCCTTCTTGTCGGATGGATTCCCCTTCCAAGCCCTCGAAGCTCTTGTGCTCCCTGATGCGAAAGCCTTGTGGTGTTCTACGCGACCTAGCCTTCTTTCGCTCGTAAGATATTCAATTCTTGTGTTCCTATGTTATTTGATGTGTTTTCACCGTATGATGTGATGTATTTTCGTGCAAGACTTGGTCCCCTTTATAGATGCTTGGAGAGATCACTTGTAGAGTTGAACGGAAGCAAACTCAAAAACACGCCGAAACAGCCCGGGCGTGTGGTGCCGGGCTCACCTCTTCCTCGAATGGGCGTGTGGTTCAACACGTGCGAGGTTGTGCGATGGTCACCCTTTCCCACACGGCCGTGACTTCACACGACCGACCGTGTGGGCCTTCTCCCCATGTTTTATTTCCTTCTTCACACAACCGTGATTTTCACACAGCACTCCACACGGCCGTGACACCACATGGTCCGCCGTGTGAAGTATTTTTGTCCATTTTTTCTATCGTTTTTATCTTCTTCTTCGATTCGAAATCTTATCCGGCATTCCAACCGACATTTCTTCATTTTAAGCTCCGTTTCTCGCAATAATCACAAGAATACGCAGATCATGCCCTTTTAATAAAACCAAGTAAAAACATAGTAAATATGCGTGCAAATGCATTAATTATATATCATTTTAAGCCCCAAAATGCACGTATAGTTTACACACATCAAGAGGGGCAAATTATATTCACTAGTTGAAGTATTGTTTACTAACTCACTCGAATGACTCAACTAGTATGAAACCTATCAAAACTCCTCTCTATGAGTAGATCAATATTTTGAAACCCAAATTTCGTCCAAAATAAAATATTATCGACTTATTCGGAACGTATATGAAAACAAACGATGGACGAAAACAAAGAAACAAAGACTCTTAATCTTCGGTGTTGAATCGACATCGCAACAACACTTCATTCAACACTTTGATCCGTGCGAATATCGGACTTTATTTATTTCTTGCAGAACTCGACTATCTCTCGTATATATGTGCTTTTTGTATGTAATTCGCATGCTTGATTTATGTATGGGACGCCCTCCTTATATAGGCGCTCCTTTGAAGAGTTTAAGTGCCTACAAAACAAGGAAAGAGAGAGATAATAACTAGAATTCATAATCACATATAAAGTATGACTCTTAGAATCCTTCCTTATCAAAATAAGATCTTTCCATATTAATCCAATACTTGAGAGTCAAGTTTTTCAACTTCCTTGTTTAATAAATCCTATTACAAGAAGTAACCAAGAAAGGCAAAACACATAAAAATAAAATATTCGAAAATAAAGAAAAATATTAGATAACCATGAAAATACGGATCTAACATTTTCTCCCTTTTTGTCTTTTCTCGACAAAACATAGAAAATCAATCATAAGATTTAGGAAATAAGTAAGTAACTCACCCTTAGTTAAAAATCGATGTAAAGTTTTCTCCCACTTAATCAAAAATCGCGCTTCAAAAAGTGTTGCTACGGATGTCGAACACTTCCACGAACACTTAAAATCTGCAAAGATAATTAGTACTCAAACATAATATCGTAGTATAAGAGCAAGAGTCACTGGACTCCAAATTTAAGTACTATCATCCGGTAGTTCGAAAAAACATACGACATGTTAGAACATCATAAACCAAAATATTAGTCTATCAAAGCATATGACCTACTTAACAAAAGATCAAAGCAACATTGTTTAGTTAAGTACATCAAGAATATCATTAATCAAATTTATACAATTCATCTTTGAAATCAAAGTGCATATCCATGTCATCTCCACTCCTTCCTTTGCTCCACTTGAGCTAGCTACCCCTCCACTTGTGCTTGGCTCAAAGACTTGTTCCAAAGACTGCCGTCGCCACTCCTCCATCTCCCCTTTTTATCCGAAAGAGGTGAGATCAAGCTATTGATTTGAGCCTTGAATTGTTCATAGTATTGGATGTGTTTCTAGCCAATGCAATTTCTTGATCGGCAAAGAATGCAAGTTGTCCCCGCATAAAGTTCATAGCAAATGATATATAGCGTAAGTAGAATCAAATGCAAAGCGGAGGAATATTAGAGGTGTTGGTAGCGATTGGTGGAACACTTGTAGGAACACCCTCATAATTAGCAGGAGCAATGTGTTCGTGTTCTGATCTTCCCCATGAAATCGAGAGGCAAATCTTTCTCCCGACACCTTTGAATAATTTGTGTGAGATGGTGAAAAGTTCGGTTCGGGTGAGAAAGAGTCGGCACTCCCCATATTCAATCCCCGTGAACTTAAGATCACATAAATCAAATAGGGGTAAGGAAGAGCATGAGACACGAAGATTCAAATAATCCCATCCCATAACCATATCAAAGACCACTGCCCCAAAGTTCGAGAGGAATCCCAGTTCAATTTTGAACAAAACCACCGCTTGTTCCTTAGCAAACCGAAATCTTGTGGGAAGTAGGAATCTGATTCTAAACCGAAATTTTATGCAAGACAGAGCGAAAAAGTCGACTAGAAGAAGGAAGTTTAGCGGGAAGGACCGCTGCCAAGATGTAACCCGATTTCCCCGTGATAGTGTGAACCACCTCATCATAATCATCTATCGCTGTGCCTTCTTCAAAATCGGTGTTCCATAGAAGGTGTAAATGACATTTGGAGAAAAGTCATAAATTTGGTTACGAACGAACACCTTACCATACTTAGATGATCTCTTATCCTTAGCTATAGACTCCAAATTAGCATAAAATTTCAAAATCACATTTCTCACAAAAGGCATTGCAGTGGTCACAGTACTTAATACTTCTCTTTTGAAATAGATGAACAATGTTATTTTTCTCAAAAATATCATACTCAATCTTCTTCTCACAAAGGAAGCAGAATAGGCATTACTTATCTCATATTCTTTAGTCAATGCATCAGAAGATTCAGGGGATGCATCAGAGGGAGGAAGTGCAGCGGACTCAGAGAGCACAATTGAGTCGGGTGTTGTAGCCGGAGTATCAACACTTGGAGGAACACCCTGTTCAGCTCTTTCAACCTCTATCTCAGGCACCAAATCAGGCTCAGTGTCATTATCTTTGTCATCTTCTTTTCGAGCATCAAAGTCCTCATCACCCGATTTGTTTGATTCTGATCGTTCTTCTGAATTCGAAAGTGTTGCAACTGGAGGAACAACACTTTTACCAGCTCTTCTTTCAGTACTTGGCCCTGTACTTATTTTCAAAGATTCCAGAATTTCAGCCCCTTCATCTGCAGAGCCTTTTTCGGAGGAGCTTCCTTGTCCTTTCTTACCAGACCCAGACTCAGATTTACCCTTTTTCTTGCTCGGAGTAGACGGAGACCCCTTCTTGATTGGAGTCTTCTTGTGGGAGTTTTCTTGGTCGGAGTCTTCTTAACTATAGATTTTTAGACAGAACTTCTAGTTCTCGACCTTCTAGCAGTTACATACCGGGAGACATCATCATCGGAGTCGGATTGTAATAGAATGTCCAGAAATAAAGATGGTTCTCCCTCTTTCTTGGATGACCGTCGTACAACCTTCTTTTTCTCTTTTTGATTCCCTCGAGACGGTGAGCCACCTCCAACAGACTAAGCGGGAGGAAAACCCCTCTTTTTTGAGATTTTTGTCTTTTTAGTTTTTGAGGGTTTTTCTTGCTTGCTAAGTCGGGAGATTATCTACATTGATCACATTATCCGGATCCCCGGGAGGAAAAACACCTATCGTAGTTGGTGCTTTCGAACAAGAACCATGGATGTTATTTCATCAATAATTTCGTGGTTTTCTTGGAGAGTTTCTTCAGAGAGGCAATGTTCTCCGGAAAATCCCGAGTTTCTTGAATCGGAGTTGATTGCACAGAGATTTGGGGATTTCTTCCATAAGAGTACTTTGTACTATTGATTCCACAATGGTTTCATGAATTGAAATAGAGGTGTTGTAGGGGGTGTTGCGAAAGACTGATTTCGACCCCAAAAAGTGAGGGTGGGTGGGGCGTAGATTGTACTTGGGACTCTATTGGAGTTTCGTGCATGGAAGATTCACCCTTAGTCTTTTCTGGTGTCGACGTGTTTGACCCAAATGCCTGTGGAGTCGAGGAGGAGGATGTTGGGCTCGATGTAGACTAAACATCCCTAAAATTCTGAAAAATTCTATTCATATTTTTGATTAGTAGAGGATGTATTGCGAGAGAGAGGAAGAATCACAAAAAAAATTCAAAAGAAAAAGCGGAGAAGAAGCACGAAAATATTCGAATAGAAGAATAAGAGAGAAGAGAGATAGTAATGATTAGTAGAAAGTGATTTGATATATGATATGAGAGAAGTCAGTTTCAACAAATACTCTAACCTATCTAACGGGTGGATAAGAGAAACCCAATGAGATCAAAACCCAATAACAAATGGATACTTAAAATTAGGGATTAAAAACCTTTTTCAAATCGATTTTGGATTTCAAATCTCAAAAAAAATGAAACACTTAACCTTAAATATAGATAAGATAATGCTGAAGATATTTCAAATTTATCTAAGTATATCACAAACCATATAACACCACAAAACATAAACTAACACAAAATCCAATAATTAAGGAAAGAAAAATCAAGATCACATAAAATCCAAAGGAGTCCGAAATTCTGTTATTCATCAATTTTCACTAAAAATGCATGCCTTAATTATGTCTAGATATGCGACAGAGACCATAAAACAAAAACGCACACACAAGTGGGGGACTCATGTCACCGACATTGATCGAGTGTTGTAACACCTTGAGAGTCACATTTATGCCGATTCAATGAATAGCGATCCGCATACCCAAAGATATAGAATTTTTTGAGTTTCTCTTTGATTCTTCCAAGATTCATGCCGATTTAGCCAGATGGGTAGCTTTCACACAAAATCCCAATGGTAGTTTTTTATCACAAGATCATGCCACTTAAAACACTTTTAAAAGGTAAGAATTGGTCAAAAGGATTAGTCATGACTCGGTGGGGAGGTATTTGTTTCCCAAAGGCCTCAAAACATGATCGATATTTTTTTAAACTCATCGCTGGGTAAAAATATAATGATTTTGTAGATTGGAAACATCCAATCACATCGGCTTAATAAGTGAACAATCTTGGGTACATTACCGTAACTCACAAACTTATTTAGTCATGCAAATGCAAATCTAACTAATACAAGGGTAATCTGTCTTTTTATTCACAAAGGTCGCCCGCATAGATACTCGAGCCAACCTAAATAGCATCGATGAGTATTGGTCGATAACGAATACCACTTACTAGAGTGGTCAAAAGTTTAGCCGCCAAAGAAATTAGATGACGCCGATTTTGGGTAGAGTGCATGAAGACAAGCCGGCTCGCGTGATCAATAAAGCTACCGTGGGGCTATAATCGGACACTTCCATCGTCTTTATGAGCGGGTCACGATGAGAAGAGAAGGTAGTAGAGTGGTTAATAGTCTGTTTTTCTAATTTGTCGGTCCCACGATTATGAGTCCTCCTTATGAAGTATGCTTATAAGATGTAGATCTTGTCTAGTAAGAGATTTCCTCGTAAGTCACATACCCCAACACCTTATGTTATCCATAAACCCCAATCCATGGTCATAATATCATCACCCCCAATGACATGGTTGGGAAGACTTCAGCAAGAGGTCCTACGTAGATGCCCTACTTGTAAATGTTCGCCAAGATTCTACTATTAGCTGGGAAGAGCCAAAATTCTTCGCTTCCGCGAGTTTCAAGACCTGGACTTAATGCAAAAATAGGGAAAAGTGTTACAAGTGTTCATTGAGGAAAGTTTTAACATTTTTAGGAACAAAGTGTGTTAAATAGCACACAAACCAAGAGACTTCCTTAGAGTAGAAAATCTCTCAAAATCTAAAAGCTTTGGTGAAAATATCGCTGAACTGATTTCGGTCAATTTATTCTATGCGAATAATGTTTTTCTCAACCAAATCACGAATAAAATGGTATCTTATGTCTATGTGTTTTGTTCGAGAGTGTTGTACAGATTCTTTGAAATATCAATAACACTTGAATTATCACAATAAAAGGTTAAGATATCACTATGAAGACCATAATCCTCAATCATATGTTTCATCCAAAGCAATTGAGAACAACAACTCCCAATAGCAACATACTCAGTTTCAAAGAATGAAGAGAAACACAATTTTGTTTACGACCAGTAACAAGGCACCAAGTTATTCCAAGGTAGAAACAACAACTTGTACTTTTTTCTATCATCAACGTCTTCACCTTAATCAATCACTAAACCCTACTAGATTAGTGTTTGTATCTTTAGTATACCAAATTCCTAGATTAGTGGTGCCTCAACATATCGAATAATTCTTTTCAAGGCTTTCAGATGAGTGATCTTAGGATTGGCTTGATAACGGGCACACAAACACACACTATACATGATATCGTGGATGGCTAGCGTTAAGTACAAGATCACCGATCATGCTTCTATATAGAGTGTTATCAACACACAATCGATTTAGGAATTTAGTCCATTGTGTGGATTAAGTGTATTTGTCGACAAACAAACATATATATATATATATATATATATATAGAGAGAGAGAGAGAGCGCAGAGAGTTGTGCAACTTTTTTTATTTTTTTATTTTTTTGGGGGAGGGGGGGTTGGTTGAGTTTAGATTAGCTTTATATTTAGGGCTTGACTTTGTGTAGGTAGCAAGGGGTGTTGTGTAAGGTTTAGAAGGGGGGGTTGAATAAACCTTACCAAATTTTCGATTTTAGTCCTTTTAAAGTATTCAATAGAGTTGACTCAAACAACTGTGTACTTGAGGGACAGCTAAGTTGGCTATTCAGCTAAGTTACCCACTCAACACACTCGATAGAGCTGTTGATGGTATAACTCGGCTGCTTAAGCTAAATACATAACTTGGCTGATTTGGTTTTTAACAGCGGAAGATTTAACAACCTTTGATTAGTTTTAAGTTTATTTTTAACACTTGATTTTTAAGACTTGGTTATTTATCAGTTGGATAGCAAATATAAACCAACAACAGATAAGTAAAACGCAAGAAAGTAAATTTGCTGAAAGTAGATGACACAAATATTTTATAGAGGTTCGAAGATGGGATAACTCTTCTAATCCTCTCTTCTCCAACTCCTGGAGGAATCCACTATGTAACAGATCAGTTTACAAATGGTTTTCAGTCCGGAGACAACCTTGATCACACAAAATTGGCTTCTTTTGTGACTCAACCTTCTTCTTCACAGGCATCTGTCTTGCTACTTGACTCACTTCTCAAGTTCTTGCATTTGATCATGAAGCCCTCCAACAAACTTGATAATGGTTCATCCTCAACCTTTCTACAATCCCGACTTGGAAAGTAGACCCATTTGCTTCTTCAAAAGTTTCCTCTTCAACCTCAGGTTGAAATTATCTCTCCTTCATAGCTTGTGTTGGATCGAGTTCTTCGAGTTTGAGGCTTGAGGAATTGCTTGAATTGCTATGACAATATTACAGTTAATTGCTTAAGTATTGCTTGTTCGTTCGTGGTTCGTGTAACCTTTTCTCAATAGCTTCCTCACCCTTTTTTTTTGTGCCCATTTGAAATTTTGCCCATTGAAGAGAGAGGCTAATTTCAAATGTCACTTTTTGTTCGTTTGTCTTTTCTTGTCTCCTGACCTTGGTGATGTTGACCTTCCTCGTATTAATGGCATTTCAAAGATTTGCGGTGTCCGACCTGACAAGTGCGATGTTTCCTATCGGCTTATTCCTTTTGCACAATTCAGGGGCCAAACACTTTTAGGCTGATTGACTTGTCATATTACTAAATGAAGTAATATTCTTGACTTTAATCAACGGATCTAATTGATTGTCTTGACTTGATCATTGTCTTTGCCCCTGTGTGACTTAAGTCCTCGCTCCAATCATCGATTGACTCAACTATTACCTCAACTATTGACTTGGCTTCTTGAGTTGACTTGACCGACATTTCTCACGGATGTTCCTCGAGATGATTCTCCTTGATCAAGTCCTCGACTTCCCAGGGCCTTACTCACCGACACACATCGAGTCTTCACTTCCGCACCGATTGACTTGTAATCTTTGACATAGCTGACTAAACTCGGCTTTTCCCACCTATCTATTAAAATACAAATTACAAGGAAAATGGGGTGCGAACTTCTAGTTTAAGTTTTACATGGTATCATCAAAATCTATCAAATATATTTCTAATAATTTTCCCCTTTTGATGATGCCAAAATTTAAAACATTTAAAATAAGTAAACAAAGAAACATACATGCAATGCAAAGAATAAAGAATGTATGCTTTAAATCATCATTTTATTGATCATAACATTATTGTCCTTTACAAAGTTGTTTACAACAAATATCAAAGCTTTATATATAATATGACAAAGACATTGCATATCCAAGCTAAGACACATACATATAGAAAGATACGGAAATTCATTGAGCTTATTACGAGAAAAGTTACAAAAAAATGTATTTACATCAAAATACATGAAGGGTTCTGCAGCACACTTCAACGCCTTTGTTCTTCCTTCCTCTCTTCTTTATCTCTTCTCTTGTCATCATCATCGATCTCTTTCTCTCTCTTTCTTTCCTCTTATTCTCTTTTCTTCTTTTCATAGGCTCGTTTTGCGGCAGGTCATCCCTTTGCTTTCTCTCGAGCCATTCTTTTGTTTGCCTTTCATTCTCTTCCGTCCATTCTCTCTTTGCCTCAACCAACTTGCGTGCAACTTCTAAGTTTGCCAGGTGATCATGTCCACTCAAGATGTGATCCCTTTCTTCCGTAGATCAACATACATCACATCTTTTGGTCTTAGCCGTGGTTGAGAACCTCTTCCATTGCCACCATGTTGTCCGTGTCCCGACTCGCTCCTCGACCTCTTGGTGTATTCTCAGATTGGGGCTTTAGACTTTCCACCGGGAGTGGTCATTTGGGCGTGTTGCTTCTCACCGATTTGCATACTTCCAATCCTTTCTCCAAATATACGTCCCACGCTGAGGTAGAGTCATTCCTTGAAAATATCCTCCTGCATCGAGTTTGAAACTCTTCTATAGATCCAGGCTCAAATCCAAGATCGTGCGTTGTTATGTTCTTCGGGGCTTGATTGCAAAGATAGTCCTTTCCTACTGAGGACCACCATATTACTTCAAAAGTTCTTCCCATGGTGATCGCTTCTCGGCTTTTATCAAATGCGGCTTGATGGCCTTCCTTTTATCTTTCATGGCCACCTCTCACTTTTCAACAGTAGATTCAGGTTCTTTGAGAATCGAAGGTCATGACATCACCTAGTTGTGGAGTTTCAAAGATGCATCAACTTCAAATCATTCGAACTTCCTTCCTCACCGTCACCTCCTTTCTTCATTTCTCCCTTTAATCCCTTTAACGGTATCCTCTTCCCCCTTTTTGGCATCATCAACAAAAGAAAGAGGTATCCTAGGAATAACCCACTTAAGAGAAAATCCGAATCGACTATTGGTCGAGTTGTGCTTGAGTCCATTTGCATCGTATGCCTTTCTAAACACCGAGTGAATGGCCTTCACTGCATTATCAAAATCTTCATTTCGACCATGAGAAGGTTCATTCATTTTATTCTCGAGTCGGCAATCTCGGCCTTTGGAAAATGTTGTAAAGACTCCATATCCGACTTGTGGGAAGTTTCAATCCTCGTTATATATTCCTTCATCCGCCGTTGATACATTGAGTTGTCCGCACTCCAAACAAGCATTTTAGCAAAAAGTGCTTTGAAAATGGGACTGCTTTCGATCTTATGGCGATCGATGTTGAGCCCACTCCTTTATTTGCACGATAATCCCTCTCAACTCGGTTGTGAGGGTAGCATCTCGATTGTCCAAGCACAAGTTTAGAGAGGCCCCGATGACGCTCCATTTTCTCAATCTCTTGAGATCTTCTTGAAAGCTTCAGGAACTCAGTTGTAGGGATTGATTCAAATATCGACCACTCATTTTCAAAGTTAAAGTCTCGCTCACACAATCGTATCTGTGGGAATAATCGCTCTTCCCGCACTTTGTGTATTTCTTTAAATCCGCAGCAGATTCCTCCTCCATGTTGGGCAAATTCTTCGAGAATGGGAACATATTTCAAAAACATCATCGTGCACAAAATTTTTTGACTTTGAAGTGCTCGCGATGATTCAGCTCTCTCGTGCCTCGGCTAAATGGCGGTCATCGGTAATTATTGGTGCAATTGAAAGCATGCGATTGAGTCAGAGTTGTTATTCTTTGCAGCCTATGGGGGCTCGCGATTGACTCGATTTCACCGAGCATTTAAGGTTGTTTGCCAACCGACCGAGCCTCAATTGTCTTAATGCGGCTTGATGGTCTCGGTATGTTCTTCTAAATGAATAACCTGGTCCTCGGCTATATCATCGATCATCGAAAGATGATGAGGCCTGGAGATGACTCATCATCAAAATTGAACCTCATACGAGCCGCCTTCTCTCGACTTGGCTCGAAAAGTGTTGAGAACATCCTGTTTGTGGTCCGTCGTTGGATTTTCATGTTGAGTGGACTCGACTTCATCCTCTCGATCCCAAAAATGAGGTATCGATGTGCTCTTGGGAATCGTGAAGGGCGCCGATCTCCTCTTTCTCGCAAAGAACACCTTCGATTTGAGGAATGTTATTTTATATCGCTCTTTACCTAGGGGAAGTCTCAACCTCCTTTTAGTCCTTCATTACCCCCAATAGTCTCAATCAAGCTCACAGGGCCTTCTACATTCCCTTCGAGAGTCTCAATCTCTTGGGGTCTTCAACTATCCCTTTGTGACGCACTCTTAGGATCTTGTCTTTCGTGGCATCCATCGGAGTCTTAACTCCTTGGATTGCACTTTCGGACCAGTCTTAACTCCCAGGGTCTCTCTATCCTTTTGCCTTACTGCGGGCGGCCTTCATCGGCATGCAAAGTAGTGGACATCTCTCGACGAGACTCAATAACCGTCGAGTCAACTAATGTCACTGTTGCTCAATGTTTTTCTCACCTTCGCCTCCTAACTTCAAAATTTTGTCTCCCACGGCTTCCTCCGACCTTCTTTGTGGTGGAGAGAGTTTTCCTTCACCGTGGCGCACTAGCCGAGTGAACGAGAGCGGGGTCACTCTTCTCCGAGACGCGGCTTCTGCTTTCCTCCTCACGAGTGTAGAGTCGCAGGGCGGTGTGTTAACACCTTCTTCGGGGGTTGGCTTGGCTTTGGGGCCCAAAGTCCCAGCTTTCATTGCCAATTCCTGCGATCCATCGCTTGAGTGCATGGGGATGTGGTTGCGGCAATGTCCGTCGCAATCACCGCCACTCCCAAAGGATCACCCTGGAGAGATTTTTGAGGACTCTCCTGGACCCTCTAGAAGGCTTTTCTCGTGCATGGCTCGATTCTCGTAAAGCTTGCTACAAATCGATTCTCACCTCAGCACTGGATCCATATCTTCATTATTGTCAAGACTCATGTATATGCTCATAAGTTCCATTCTCACGACAGATCTTAGATTTTTCCAAGGCTCTTGCTTGCTCAGCCGCTTTCTCCTTCTCTTTCTCCTTGATGAGGCGGATGGTTTCCATACATCTCTCTTCATTCAGAGCAGACTTAGACAGATGCATGTCCAAGGAACCTAAGAAGTTTCTCCTTCTCCTCAATAAATTATGGCGAGCAAATTGACGCTGGAGTAGTCCATTTCCAAGCCCTCCATTCCCTCAATCTTCTTTTGAACAACGGGGGTATACGGGAGAATACATAATCAAGTCATCTTCATTATCATCTTCCTCACCGGTCTCACTGGATGGGGGCTAACGCCTTGCTCTCCACGACTCGCAGCCGTCATGCGAGTAGTTGAGACAACGTGTTCTTTCATAGGTTCTTTGTCTTGGCCGGCTTCAACTTCCTCGGTTGTCCCATGTACCTGGTCTTCTTGACTACGTGAGCATCATCGTAGTCTTCTCTGGGCATCCACAATCTCGGAGACTGCTCCTCTTGAGCATCAACATCCTCAACTTCCTTCTCCACCGGGAAGCTAGACTCGGTTGTCTTCTCAAGCTCAAAATGCTTGTACAACCGTCTTCTTTGGTGGGAACCAGTTGGATCTTAAGTTCCACCTCCGTAGGCTCTTCAATTGTGAAAGCCTTTGCTCCTTGCTTAGAGGCGTTACTTTCTGGATTTGGTAGTCCTCTTTCTTCTTCACGATATGGGAGAGAATTTGGGGTTCCTCCTCTATCTCCGCCATCTCTTTGGGGCCCTCGGCCGCATAGGCAGGTGTCTCAGCTACGTGGCAAGGGGGCTTTTGGTTTGGTCACTAGGGGCAGGTGCTTTATTCGATTTGGCTATGGGGGTAGGCGGGCTTGAAGATCAAACTCTTCTTTGATGTCTTATGGGGAGAGAGTCGGAGGTCTCGCTTGTGTCTTCAGCAGGTCACCGATTCACCTCACTCGATTAGCCTTTTCTTGCATGAGCTTTCTTCTGGCTCCCCAAAGGTTCGCTTTGAACATCTTCTTGTTGGCATAAAAAGGGTTTTCCATGACGAAGAGTAATGCCCTTCACCTCCATCACATGGCCAATCACCGGGCCATATCCCAAAGAATGTACCAAAGGTCCCATCCTCCTCAGGAGGACTGCTCATCACATTTTGCGATTCGGCCGAAAACGAACTCAAACCAATTCACCTTCTTATCCTACATGATCGCAGACCATCACGACAATTTTGTCTTGGACAACTAATTGAAGCTTCCAAATTTCATGTCCACGCACTTGGACACGACGTCCATCACTTGTGGTAGTCATCCTTCGGGAGACTCCTTCGTCAGATATACATAACCTTCATTAAATAACTCGACCTTGGCAACTTCTTTCCAAGCAAAAGAAGCTAAGTCGACATCCTTCTCCGGCGATGTCCTTAGACCTCTCACGACAAAAATCGTTGCTCGGTTTCAAGGTCTTTTTCAGTGATTTTGATGACCTTGATGTGGACCGAGCGAACGGATTCCATCGCCCCGCACCTCTCCAACTTTACATAACATGGTGACCTCTTCCAAATAAGTGAGAGAATCAGATCATTAGGAAGTCCTTCAGGACTTCTTCAGCTCGCAATCTTTTTGACCAGGGCTTCATCGACACCTGTTTGACCATGCTTTTAAAATCGAAGCACCAAGCAGGATTTGGTTTGAGAGCTTTACAAAATCATGAGTTGGAGCTATTTTCAAATGATTTTACCGATAGAAACTTGAGAAATTTGACTTGTAAGAACTAGGTTTGAACTCGCTTGCATAGAGAATGCTTTTTCTTTGGCTGTCAAGATGAATAGGTTTGCGTGGAGAGAAAGATGAAGTTTCGTATATAAGGGACGGAATGACCGGTTTTAGAATTTGAAAATATTGATCAAGATCAACGGCCTGGATTAAGTCTTAACCGCATTAATTTCCCCACATTAAATGCAAATAGCATTTATATCCAATCATATGGTTTCTTTATGCGGCTTTTGTAATCGACAAATTATTATTACATACGACGTCATTCTTAAAAACATTCCATTTCGAATTAAAACGATTGCGTTTTTGTCACTTAACTCATAATGATTCATCTTATATCCAAAGTGACTCAACTCGCTTCTTCTTCTCATGATCTAACTCATCCGTCCGCCTAACTCGATTTAGTTGACTTCCCGATCAATTTCCACTTGGCCGAAAAGTGAAACTTGCTCTTTTTCCATTTTCATCATCTTCTTTATCTCATGATTGAGTCTTCTGAGTTTCCTAACTCAGCCAATTAACCCTAACTCATTCTTGAGCTCTCCAAACCTTGATTCACATAATGGCTTTGTGAATATATCACCTAATCGCTTATCGCTGAGATGTATTCCAGGTGATGTCTTTGTTTTCAACATGATCTCTTATAAAATGATATCTACATCAATGTGTTTTGTTCTTGTGAATGCAACACGATTTTGAGTGATTGCAATAGACTAGTGTTATCACACATAATTGGAATCTCTTTTTCTTCAATATCATAATCTCTCGCCGCCTCATCCCTAAGACTTGGGCATAGCAGCCTACCCTTTGACTATATGTACTGCTTACCGGATGTAGCTATTGAATTTTGTTTTTTTGTTGAACCAAGAAACCAATCTATTTCCAAGCATTTGACATGTACCGGAGAAGATTTCTCTTGTCAACTCTACATCCAAAGATACCGAGTCCGAGTATCCAATCAGCTTGAATTCTCCTTCCTTGATACCATAAGCCAACTTCCCCCGCATCCCTTTAAATACCTTAGATTCTTAGTTGCAGTCATGTGGCTCTCCTTTGGTGCAAGATTGAAATCTAAAGACATACACCCATCGCAAAGATGATGTCTAGCTTACTTCATTGCTAGATAGAGCAATGATCCGATGAGCGCTCTATATCTCGGTTTGATCAACAACTTTGCCATCTCGTATCCATGTTCATCTTGATCAAGTATTCATTGAATTTTCATGTACTTCTCTTCCATACAAAATTTCTTCATCAAATCTCTGGTATACTTTGTTTGGATGCGAAGGTTCCATCCTTCAATTGTTTGACTTGAAGTCCTAGAAGAAAGTTAGCTCTCCCATCATGCTCATCTCAAATTTGCCTTGCATGAGGTTTGAGAACTTGTCACACAAACTCTTTTATTTGTGGAACCAAAAAATGATGTCATCCACATATATAACAAGCATAATACTTCTCTCCATCTTGAATTCTCAAGAGTGTTCTATCAACCTTGTCTTTGTGAATCCATTGTCGCTTTGAAATTGAGACAATGTATCATACCATGCTCTTGGTGCCTGTCTCAATCCATACAATGCTTTCTTGAGCTTGTAGACCTTATCTCCAATAGTTTTATGCTTAAAACTTGGAGGTTGTTAAACATAGACTTCTTTTTCCTCTAACAATCCATTTAAAATGTACCTCTTCACATCCATTTGATATACAAAGTGAAGTTCTTGTGTACAACATAAGCAAGAAACATTCTTATTGCTTCCAACCTTGCAACAAGAGCAAATGTTTCATCAAAATATATACCCCTCTTCGTAGTACCTTTTGGCTACCAATCTTGCTTTGTTTCTTTACGACAAATCCTTCCTCATTCATCTTGTTTCAAAATCTATTTTGTACCAATGACATTTTTGGTGGGTTGGCCTTTGAACTAATTCCTATACTTTGTTCCTTTCAAATCTGGTTCAAATACCCTTCTTGCATGGCTCAATCCAATGTGTGTCATCTAATGCTTGAGACACATCTTTTAGGCTCTATCTCGGGAAATAAAACAAGTGAACGAGTTTGTTGCTTCGTTGTGGATCTGTTTCTTATGCCATCTCTAACATCTCCACAACTAACTCCGGCCGATGGTCTATCGCCCATCTCACATCAAAGTTGGAGAAAGTATGTTGGATTCACCGCCTCGCACTAAGTTGTCTTGGGAAAGCAGCTCTTTCATCTTCATTCGGCTTGTAGACCTTCCAAATTGTCTTTGAGATTCAAATATCTCATCTTCATCCTGGATTGAGCTCTTATTTCAGCTTTCCACATAAGGACTCATCGCATAGTTGGCTAATTCAGCTTATCGTTTAACTCTTCAATGTCTTCTCCATTCACATTAGATTCATCAAAAACCACATGTATAGACTCTTCCTGACCATAGTCCTCTTGTTCAAGACTCTTATAGGCTTTACTCTCACTGAGTATCCCAAAAAAGATACCTTCATCAACTTTAGCATCAAAAGCCTTCAAATTGTCTTTGCCATTGTTATGGATGAAATATTTACATCCAAATATCTTGAAATATCCAACATTTGGCTTTCTCCTGGTGTCCAAATTGCATAGGCAAGTGGGTCAATTGCCTATTAATCCTGCTGAGATCTATTTTGAGTAAAGATGTTGTATTTATAGCTTGACCCAAAATCTCAGTAATCCATACGGCAAACAACATGGTCCTGAGCTTTCTTCGAGAGTTTTGTTCCTTCTTTCAGCTACTCCATTCTCACAGGAGTCCTTGCGGTGATAACTCATGAGCAATCACAATTTTCAACACACATCGAAGTTATTATCCCATTGATTAACCGAGTTCCCCATCGGATCTTATCTTTTTATAATGGTTTGACTCTTCTCATTTTGAACTCTTTTCATCACCGGTAACTTCTCAAAGTTTCTTTTTACACATGAAAATTGTCCATGTATGTCTTGAATAATCATCCACCACTACTAGGGTGCATTTCTTTCCACCGATGCTAGCCGCTCAATCGACCAAATAAATCCATATGCAACATGTAATATCCTTGTTTGAAGAAGGACTTGCTTATCCTTGAATTAAGATTTGATTTGTTTTCCCATCCGCATGCATCACATACACTTTCCTTTTGTACATCGAGTTTGGCAATCCTTCTACAAGATGACTCTTTGCAAGCTTGTTGATTGTCTTGAAATTCGAATGATTCACTTTTCAGGCATGTACAAACAACTTGATTGCAGTTGTGCTCTTTGCTACAGACATGTGGTTGGTGTAGCATAGACCAATCTACTACATACATATTCTTTTGTTTTGACCTCGCAAAAGACTATTTCATTGGATTCAGATATCTTTGATGGCATATCATCATGTCAATCCTACATCGAGGCTTTGTCACGAGTTGATCGATACTCAACAAAGTTGAAGTTGAGGCCTTCAACATAAGCAACATCCGTATTAATCCATTTTTCTTGATGGATCATGTGCCTTTGATCTCCCATGAGCTTTATTACCTCCAAATATAACTTTAGCACCTCTAATCTCCTTGAATATTGATAGGTTCTTCTTGTTTTTCTCGTCATATGTCCGGGAATACCACTATCCATGCATGGTTCGCACACTCACTGCTTTCCTTGAACCCGCAATCAAGAAAATCGCTTTTAGGTACCCATACTTGCTGGGTCCCGAGGATTAGTGCTATAAGATGCTCCAACCAACGTATAGCCAAACGGTCCGACTCTAAGTGGTTGTCATCTATCGCCATAATCATAGTGCACATTAGCAAATTGTTTGGGGGTTTAGGATCATACAAACCCAGTGCTAACATAAACAAGACATGAACGAAAAAATATAAAATAGAGGTAAAAGTTATTTTGAAACATCGAAAAACAATATAGAAACAACATAGAAACAAATTTAAATACCATCGAAACAACATATATAACATATAAAATAATACAAGAACAAAAAAAAATGAAAAAACATAAAAATAATCAAATAAATATGCAGGAGCTTTTGTGGTACCTGAAAGAGGGTATTTTATGTAATTTCCCATACAATTTTCATTGAATAGAAAATCGTGGACAATAAAATTATTTTTGTTAGTGGTTTTGTACGTAATGAAAACAGGACTAATAACCCTTAAAACTATTTATTTCCCAAGGCCCAAGGAATAATGGAAAGTCCATGAGTGTAACTTTAGAATTATAAGTCCTGACACATTTGGAGCAATATAAAGCCACAAATAATACCCTATACTTCAAGCAATACGTGGCAACTGG